>JAOYMR010000012.1:2960522-2970701 GCA_025802075.1 Tenebrosternarchus preto | reverse complement strand
CTCATTATAAAGTACACTACAGCAAACACAGCCAGGCTGTGGCACCCTCATTATAAAGTACACTACAGCAAACACAGCCAGGCTGTGGCACCCTCATTATAAAGTACACTACAGCAAACACAGTCAGGCTGTGGCACCCTCATTATAAAGTACACTAAAGAAGAAACTGTTATATATTTATCAGTTCCACATTTTTGCATCATTATATGTCTGAGCAACCTAAATCCAGAGATAAACACAACTGCAGAAGCTCCCTCTAGTCTCACTAGAGTAGAGCTCACTAGGTCTTAATGGACTTAAACTTATTCAGAGATGAATAAGAGGAAGAGGATGAACTGATTCAAAGATAAGAGGATGAACCGATTCAGAGATAAGAGGATGAACCGATTCAGAGATAAGAGGATGAACCGATTCAGAGATAATATGATGAACTGACTCAGAGATAAGATGATGAACTGATTCAGAGATAAGAGGATGAACTTTCTCTGAGATAAGAGGATGAACTGATTCAGCGATAAGAGGATGAACTTAATCTTAGATAAGATGATGAACTGATTCAGAGATAAGAGGATAAACTGACTCAGAGATAAGAGGATAAACTGATTCAGAGATAAGAGGACACACACACACACAGCTTCTGCCACCAGACGGAGAAAAAGCTCCCGTTCTTCTATACTGAGGCTCATGACAAGGGCTACCAGTGAAGTGGTACCAGTGAAGTGCTGGGAACTGTCCAAAGTAGTGTAGATCTATACTCATCTGTCCAAAGTAGTGTAGATCTATACTCATCTGTCCAGAGTAGTGTAGATCTATACTCATCTGTCCAAAGTAGTGTAGATCTATACTCATCTGTCCAAAGTAGTGTAGATCTATACTCATCTACAAAATTAAATTATTTTTGGTAATTTGGTGTATGGCTGCTGTTTGTAAATTGCTATCACCATACAGCCTTTCACAAGACATCTTGTGAACTAGAGATGTGAACTCCTCCCTAAATCATGATCAGTGTTGTTAATGTGTTAAAAATAATAAAATAATACAATTAATTAATAATATAAAACAGGCCAGGAACCCCTGGTGCAGATTTCTTTTCCATGGGTATCTATTAGGCCATATACAGAACTGGGCCGTTAGCACTCTCCACCCAGCACATCCCACTGCCCTGTGGCACTGTGGGAGTGGCTCCTTCACCGTGGGAGTGGCTACCAAACTGTGACAGAGAAAAACCCAAAGAATAGCATGGGAATAGACACCTACCCCAACACAGCAAAACCTTGTGCAAAAAAATCTATAATATTGCAATTGTGATACATAGCTACACAATCACAATGTAGTGTGATGTCCTGAAATCTGTTTTAGTTTATGTCAGAATTCTAGAAATGCATCATATGAGATCCAGTTAAAATGGAGATGGTTTTTCTGTTCTAGTAGTTGATGTTCTGCTTGTCTAACATGATTCAGTGAAACACTGTTATCCAAGTCCTGAATATTAATCAGCCTGATGACTAATCACGAACATTGGATTTCGGTTAACCTCCATAGTCTGGAGCTGTAGAAAAACTGGAAAATAATTACTGCACTTGTCCAACATTTCACAATTTTTATATCCTGAATACAAACCATGGGTTTAAGAATTTGTGTTGTAAAACACAAATACGTTAAATGCTGGATTACAAGGAATCGTGTTCAAGCCTCATAACTCTGACCTTCTGCTGCATTCAGTGATTATATTTCTTTTTTAGAACTTAAATTTTTATTGAGTTTTTAACAACAACAGAGCAGATCATACAACTATACATCAAGGGTAATTAGGACAAACCGGAGAGCACTGCACCAACATTCAATAAAATAAAAGAACATCTCCCCATAGTGTTTTACGAGGTACAATTGCTTTTAGCATCACCTAGAACGAGAGTAAAGAAAATTCTTAAATAATTAAGAGAAATATTAGCATGAGGTGGCAAGGCCGTGGCACCCAACATTACAGCCACAAGTTTACTATCTGGGCCATCACCCGAGTAGACCTCTAGCACGGTCCCACCATAGACTGAAAATAGGCTTTTGAAGTTTTAGTATGTATGTTATTTTTTCCATTTAGTACAGTTCGCCTACTTTTTGGACCCAAGCATTGTAGGAGGGTATCTCTAATTGCATCCACATAGTAGTAATACATTTCAAGGCTGCAGCAAAAAAGATATTTAGAAGATATAATTTAGCTCTACCCTGTATACCTGTTGGAATGATACCAAGTGATGCGACTGTGGGATCCTCTGGTATGTTTTCCTAGTGATTATATTTCTGTGCAAAACGCAGCTAAACATTTTCTCTCCTAAACATTTTCTTATACTTTTAATTTCCACTAAACAATGACATGCTTTGATTAACTCAGTTCTTTCTCATTTGCCATAAGCAGTTTTGTCACTTCCTGGGATGAAGGCTGTTTTTGTCTCTAACCTCTAAACTCTATAACCTCTAAACTCTATAACCTCTAAACTCTATCCCCTTCGGGTGGCTTATGCCTGCAGTTTTTAATGTCTGAATTAAGGAGTGATGCACCTTATAACAAACACTCACATATTGAGAGTTTTGTTGAGGTCACTAAGGGCTCATCTTGCAGATGTACAGTGGGTACGGAAAGTATTCAGACCCCTTTAAATGTTTCCCTCTTTGTTTCATTGCAGCCATTTTCTAAAATAAAAAAAGTCATTTTATATCTCATTAATGTTCACTCAGCACCCCACCTTGGCAGAAAAAAACAGAAATGTAGAAATTTTTGCAAATTTTATTAAAAAAGAAAACCTGAAATATCATATGGTCATAAGTATTCAGACCCTTTGCTGTGACACTCATATTCTCACATTCTGTCCATTTCTTCTGATCCTCCTTGAAATGGTTCTACTCCTTCATTGGAGTCCAGTTGTGTTTAATTAAACTGATTGGACTTGATTAGGAAAGGCACACACCTGTCTGTATAAGACCTCACAGCTCAAAGTGCATGTCAGAGCAGATGAGAATCATGAGGTCGAACGAACTGCCCAAGGAGCTCAGAGACAGAACTGTGGCAAAGCACAGATCTGGCCAAGGTTACAAAAGAATTTCTGCAGCACTCGAGGGAACAAAGGAGTGGCTTCAGAACAACTCTGTGACCATTCCTGACTGACCCAGCCAGAGCCCTGACCTAAACCCAACTGAGCATCTCACCATCCAACCTGACGGAACTGGAGAAGATCTGCAAGAAAGAATGGCAGAGGATCCCCAAATCTAGGTGTGAAAAACTTGTTACATCATTGCCAAGAAGACTCATGGCTGTACTAGCTCAAAAGGGTGTTTCTACTCAATTCTGAGCAAAGGGTCTGAATACTTGATCACGTGATATTTCAGTTTTTCTTTTCTAATAAACTTTACAAAAATTTCTACATTTCTGTTTTTTCTGCCAAGATGGGGTCATGAGTGAACATTAATGAGAAATAAAATGAACTTTTTTTATTTTAGCAAATGGCTGCAATGAAACAAAGAGTGAAAAATGTAAAGGGGTCCGAATACTTTCCGTACCCACTGTATTACAGGCAGATCCGACACCAAGAACTACTAGTTAAATCAGTGTAGTGCCACCGACTGGGACACATTTGGAATGAAAGACTTGAAAAATAATGTTCCAGTGCCAAAGCCAACAAGGTTAAAAAACAGAATACTACTAAAGCAAAGCTATTAGAATACTACTAAAGTAAAGCTATTAGAATATTACTAAAGTAAAGCTATTAGAATACTACTAAAGTAAAGATATTAGAATACTACTAAAGGCTTAGGCAGTAACCCATACAGTATTAAAGTCCTTATATAAGAGAGTGCTGCTGATTTTGATATAGAGCCCAATCAAACAGCAGCTGGCCAGACAATACAGATGTGTGGAAATCTCTCATCTTCCCACACAGCACACATGATCCTCCAGCAGGGATTAGGTGGGTGGAGGTTCTGTGCCGATTAACCTTCAGAAGTAGAGATTAGGTGGGTGGGGGCTCTGTGTCGATGAACCTTCAGAAATAGAGATTAGGTGGGTGGAGGTTCTGTGCTGATTAACCTTCAGAAGTAGAGATTAGGTGGGTGGGGGCTCTGTGTCGATGAACCTTCAGAAGTAGAGATTAGGTGGGTGGGGGCTCTGTGTCGATGAACCTTCAGAAGTAGAGCTTAGGTGGGTGGGGGTTCTGTGCTGATGGTCCTTCACAAGTAGAGATTAGGTGGGTGGAGGTTCTGTGCTGATTAACCTTCACAAGTAGGGATTAGGTGGGTGGGGTTCTGTGCCAATGAACCTTCACAAGTAGGGATTAGGTGGGTGGGGTTCTGTGTTGATGATAATCTTGATAAACACTGATAAATCTGATATTGGGTTTGACTCTCTTCACATGCATGTACAGAGTGGGCTGGGAAACAGGTTGAGGGCTGCTGGAAGATGCTGGTCATATAATTAGTGCAATTACTCCAACCCACTCATACTAACTGAGCCTCCCCACACTTGTGAGCAACTGTGAGAACAACAGCAGTCTGATTATAATACAAAGTGGTAGCAGCAAAAAGCTGTTATGAAGCAACAAAAACCCATCACATGCTGTGAACATCAAAGAAGATACATCCTGCACTGTGGTTTGGGAAAGAACCTATTGGCTGTCAAAACAAAAACACAAATAACCTCTTATAAACGAATATGAGTTTGGAAATGGATCTAATAACCAAATATGAGTTTGGAAATAGATCTTTCAATATTTTCTTTTACATAATTATCAGCTACATAGAACTTGTTTGGTTCAAAAAAGGTGTTTAGATAGAGAATGAATAAGTGTGTAACCTGGATTCCACCAGGCAGAGCTGCCCTAGTCTTCTAATGAACCTGTGGTCTAATGTAGGTGGAGTGGGAGTGTGGGGGATGTAGTTGGAGTTCATTGATGCATATCCACTCTCTCCATATCAAGGCCTTCAGGAAGCTCGAAGCCTAAGTCATATACGCTGCTCTTAGCTGGACATCATCGTCTAGACCAGGGGCCTGCAGCTCTGCTGGGCAAATCTGTGAGTTAAAGGCAATATCTGTGAGTTTTGCATTCACCCAACCCCCGGCAGGTGCAGCATACCTCCCCCAGCAGGTTTGTGTATTGTTCTGTCGGGCTGTTTTTAGCTCTATTGCACTGAGCACTTTATCATAATGCAAGAAGTTATGAAGAATAGAAGAACATGGTAAAGTTGGGTTTTCTTGACACTGGTATCTGTATTTGGAACATAGTGGAGAAAGCATCTCTTGTTCTGCTCTTCATCTACAGGGAAAAGCCTGAAGCAACTGCTGATGCTGGAGAACATCACGCCTTTGTGTTTCTGAGATTTTGTGTTCTGAGGTTCTCTACCCCCAAGTCCCCCAGAAGCTCAGGACAGCTGCTGAAGGTAACAATGCAGCAAAACATTAAGAGATGTGCAAAAAGTGATATTGCCACAGAGATATAATTTTGTCTACAAAGAAAGAAACTTTTTTAGTGAAAGGGACTATTATTGTCTTCTTTGTGGCCTGGGTTAGGTTCTGTGTGGCCTGGGTTAGGTTCTGTGTGGCCTGGGTTAGGTTCTGTGTGGACTGAGTGCTGTTAGGGTTAGGGTTAGGGTTTATGGAGATTATTGTAGAATGCATTATTGTAACACAGCATTCTTACACTGTGCAGCTTAGCACAACACTGTGTCCTTGTATGTAGAGATTAGCATCTGAACTCAGCAACTGACAGATTAGGGTTAGTGTGCTCAGTTCGTGTTATATAGGTTAGGGTTCTCAGCTTGTGTTATATAGGTTAGGGTGCTCAGCTCGTGTTATATAGGTTAGGGTTCTCAGCTCGTGTTATATAGGTTAGGGTTCTCAGCTCGTGTTACATATCCACAGTGGAGCTGGTGTGTCTGTATTGACAGACATTTTTGGGAGATGGTTGGCAGATTTACTTCCAGTAACAGTGGAAGGTGTGTGTGTGTGTGTGTGTGTGTGTGTGTGTGTATGTGTGAGAGAGAGAGATAGAGAGAAAGACAGACAGAGGAAAGACCAGAGGAGAGACCATGTCCTTTCTCAATGTAGGCCTTTGGGAAACACCAAGTGAAGTCTAACTGTCAGAGATGTTTATTAACTGTCCTGTTTATTAACTGTCCTGTTTACTAACTGTCCTGTTTATTAACTGTCCTGTTCACTAACTGTCCTCTTTATTAACTGTCCTGTTTAATAACTGTCCTGTTTATTAACTGTCTTGTTTATTAACTGTCCTGTTTATTCCATTTTGAAATCAATCAAGTAAACATAAGGAAATACTGATCTAAGTGTGAAGCCAAACACTGTTATCCTTCTTCTGAACAGCCGCATAAAGGGACATGTGCAGCACAGCGTAAAGGGACACGTGTAGCACAGCGTAAAGGGACACGTGTAGCACAGCGTAAAGGGACACGTGTAGCACAGCGTAAAGGGACACAGCACAGCGTAAAGGGACACGTGTAGCACAGCGTAAAGGGACATGTGTAGCACAGCATAAAGGGACACGTGTAGCACAGCGTTTAACTGACGAACATGTGATCTTCTGTGATCTCAAGTAACAGTTATCAGCCAAATACAAAACCCAAATTTGCCCAAATATGTCCTTTAGTATATTAGTAATATATAACAGTTGTATTATATTAGTTATATTTAACAGTTTATAAATTATATTATATTATATTATATTATATTATATTATATTATATTATAGGTAATGTATGACTTGTATGGGGTTTGGCCCTGATCAGGTGAATATGATATTTGTATTTGAAGACTTGCTTTGTGAATCAGCATTAGAACAGTAATAAGGGACAGAGCAGCTACTGCCACATGCTTGTGTTTACATGTCTGTTCCTCTCACAGCTGCAGTCACACAACCCTGATTAACTGGGTTAGTGAACATCAACACGTATAGATATGAAACAATATAGTTATTAATGTGTCCACTGGATACTGCAACAGAGGCTACCATCACCTGTTGTGATCAGTAGAACCGTGACCCTGTGACCTCTGTGATCAGTAGAACCGTGACCCTGTGACCTCTGTGCCAGTCAGGGACAATAACTTTGCCTACATCAGGTCTAACTCTTACCCAAACTCTAACCTTAACTCTAACTCTAACCTTAACTCTAACTCTAACTCTAACCTTAACTCTAACTCTAACCCTAAAGATTACAGACCAAACTTTCCATTTGATTTTCTTTCTAAGTTTCTTCACACTATGTGTACCACAGCAACTCATTATTAAGAAACAAAACATTGCCTTTAAAACTTTACCAATCACATAAATTACAGTAACTAAAGGGATTTTCTAGTTTCATTAAGCCTGTAAATCACACTAAAAGAGAGAGAGAATGTATAAAAGGACAACAAATAGGGTGGTTTAATCATGTTTGTCTCTCATTCACAAACATTCCTAGTCGGTCTTTAAGGAAATCTCAGTTTCTTACATTGGAAAATAATTAAGGATAATCAACTCCATGTCATTACAACATTCTCCAATGGATGGAGTTCTATTGATTTCATTTTGTAGCTCTAATTCAATAACAAACTCACATTTGCACAGAAAGTAAATAAACAATGTCTCAACATCTTATTTTTTTCTGTCAAAAATTCTTCTCTCTATGAAACAATGAAATATTAAACTTGATGCATTTGTTTCATTTGATAGTATCTGCACATAAACCAAACAGAATTACACTCTCATTCTGATTACTGCAGATAAAGGCAATCTAAAACCCATCTGTCAGTTGCTCAGTTCTGTGCTCAGAGCAAGATGAGAGCAGTCACCATGCGTTTGATTTATCTAACAGCCTGTAATCTACTCTGCCTTTCTCTGTTTTCATGGAGGATCTTCAGCTCCGAGGTGATGGGCTTCAGTTTCACTGCTTCTGTTGCCAGTCCAGTGCAGCGAATGGAAAAGCTCCTCAGAGTGAAGAAAAAGCTCCTCAGAGTGAAGAAAAAGCCCCATCGAGTCAAACCACGCGACTCATTCATCAGTGAGTTTTAGCAGGGAACCACGAAATATGATAGCTGGTGTTTACCGCCTTATACCAGAGCCGCAGGAGACAAGGATGAGATGAAAGAAGAACAGAACGAATCTGTGGTGTCACTTTTGGGATTTGTCTTCATTCATCCTCTGTTATCTCTGTGACAAGCTGACAATAATATTTCATTCGACTGGAACACCTCTCCAGGTAATTGGTTCTTTGCCTGACACCTGCACAGAGAGAGCATGCCCTTCATATCTGCAGTGCAGAGAGACCGAGCTGTCTCCCACGGCAGCCTGATGCACTGGGATGACCACACGCTAATTCAGTTTAGCAGTAAGGGCTTCATTTGTGTGTAAGTACTCAGGCTAAAACAACTCAGATTAAAGATAAACTGTGTCATATTAAAGCTTAGCTGTGTCAATTTAGATTAAACCTGAACACCAAATCCTTTAAGTGTTCAGTCAGATTAAACCTTAACCTTAACCCTGCATCTACTAACCCTGTATCCACTAACCCTGGATGTACTAATCCAACATCCACTAACCCTGGATGTACTAATCCAACATCCACTAACCCTGGATGTACTAATCTAATATCCACTAACCCTGGATGTACTAATCCAACATCCACTAACCCTGGATGTACTAATCCAACATCCACTGACCCTGGATGTACTAATCCAACATCCACTAACCCTGGATGTACTAATCCAACATCCACTAACCCTGCGTCCACTAAACCTGCATCCACTAAATCTATAACCAGTAACCCTATATCCACTAAAATTTACATTTACGGCATTTAGCAGACGCTCTTATCCAGCGCGACTTATAAAAGTGCTTAGGGATACTTGGAATATCTGGTGTAGCTCAGATAGACCCGAAGTCATGTACTCTAAGATGGAATACTACCAGAAAATAGCTGAAATACTACTAACCCTGCATGTACTAATACAACATCCACTAAACCTGCATCCACTAACCTTAGTGGAGCAGCTGTAGAGGGGTCTGTCTGTCTGTCTCTACAGCTGTAGAGGGGTCTGTCTTTCTGTCTGTCTCTACAGCTGTAGAGGGGTCTGTCTGTCTGTCTGCAGATGCTGTATATAAAAATCCTTTTTTGCTCGTAATTTAATGGAGGACAACACTGCACATGCAGGATTTATAGGTCTTACACACAAAAAATCATGTTGCTAAAAGAACACAGAACAACAAAAACATTTTTGTCTCTCACTCTCTGTGGCCTTGTGAGAAAAAGGCATTTAGATGTCCGTTAAACTAAAATGCAAAATAACACATCACAATAATAATAATACATCACAGTCACATTTTTGAGACCCCTGAAATATACAAAAAGAATCTCACAGATTTGCAGGAAGTGACTCAGCCAATCAGACCAGATGCTCATTGGTTCCTTTAATGGAGCAGATGGCATTTCCATCTTTGCCTGTGGATGACACACACATCACTTTCCTCTGCTCCCAGAAGAGTCATGGGAGAGACTGTGGGGAGATCCGCCCTACGCCTCCCTGAAATGTCGTCCTGGTTACACAGGCAGCGTGACACCCGCTGCTCACATTACTGCGATCACACACTATGTGTCAGGCTAAGAGAGACTCTGGGTTCTTATCTGTTATAAATAAGAGAGACTCTGGGTTCTTATCCGATTTAAATAAGAGAGACACTGGGTTCTTATCCGTTATAAATAAGACAGACACTGGGTTCTTATCCATTATAAATAAGAGAGACACAGGGTTCTTATCCGTTATAAATAAGACAGACACTGGGTTCTTATCCATTATAAATAAGAGAGACTCTGGGTTCTTATCCATTATAAATAAGAGAGACTCTGGGTTCTTATCCATTATAAATAAGAGAGACACTGGGTTCTTATCCATTATAAATAAGACAGACACTGGGTTCTTATCCATTATAAATAAGAGAGACACTGGGTTCTTATCCGTTATAAATAAGACAGACACTGGGTTCTTATCCGTTATAAATAAGAGAGACACTGGGTTCTTATCCATTATAAATAAGACAGACACAGGGTTCTTATCTGTTATAAATAAGAGAGACACTGGGTTCTTATCCGTTATAAATAAGAGAGACACTGGGTTCTTATCCATTATAAATAAGACAGACACAGGGT
>JAOYMR010000012.1:2847114-2859974 GCA_025802075.1 Tenebrosternarchus preto | reverse complement strand
CTCAGCATGGACAGAGAAAGGTGAGGGGTCATTACCCACACTCCTCAGCATGGACAGAGAAAGGTGAGGGGTCATTATCCACACTCCTCAGCATGGACAGAGAAAGGTGAGGGGTCATTACCCACACTCCTCAGAGAGGTGATCGATGTGGGTTTTCTCCCTCATTAACTGGGTACATGCTTTAGTACTGAATGTGGAAGGGAAGTCTGTGGTTGAAAAGTTTAGATCTTTAAGAATATTGTTTGAGGTCAAGACGGGTGTTGAATGGGTGTATGGAGGTGCACACGTCACAAACCGGAGACAAATTATCAAAGTGAGCCGGGGGAAGTGGAGCTGTCCTGTGTGATACGCTCATGATACGCTCCTCTGTTACAGAGTATAGTGTGAGTTTCTATAGAACGTTGTCCATGCGTGTTCTGTCAAATGTAGAACAGTGCCAGAGTGCATCCGTGCGTGTGTTGATGTGTGTGTGTGTGGACGTGTGCGTGCATGTGTGTGTGTGGACGTGTGCGTGCATGTGTGTGTGTGGACGTGTGCGTGTGTGTGTGTGTGTGAACGTGTGCATGCATGTGCGTGTTTGCGTGTGTGTGTGTTGGTATGCGTGTGTGTCGTGCACACTCTCCAGGATGGTGGAGGTGGCTGCTTGTCACACTAGCCACACATCAGCTGCTAAGACCCAGAGTGGCCAGGTCCTGATCTGGGGTCAGTGTCGTGGCCAGGCTGTGGTTCTTCCACATGTCACACACTTCTCCAGCACTGATGATGTGTTCGCCTGCTTCGCCACTCCTGCCATCTCCTGGCGCCTTCTCACTGTGGGTAAGCAATGGCTGAAACGATAAACTTGTAGTTTGGTTAGAGCCGTGTGTCAAACACTGATGCTGTTTTCAAAAAGTTTATATTTTTTTGTCACTGTTGTGCCATTCAAAGTTATACGAAAACTATACTGAAAATTCTTTTTTAGATGGAGATGAATATCTGACTGTGGCCCAGTCCCTCAAAAAAGAGTTTGACAGTCCAGAAATCTCAGACCTGCGCTTCGTGGTGGATGGGAAGAGTATCTATGTTCACAAAGCCTTGCTTAAAATCAGGTACCACCAGAGCCTCCACTACCTGTGTACAGGCAGGGCATGTGTTCTCAGATACGACTCTGAGAAGCGGAAAACTTGTTTTACATGCTCAAGATAAAGGAAATAAAATCAGGTATTTGTTTCGGACCGTTAGCAGGAATTTAACCTCAGACATGATGGGACCTGCTCCAGAAATGCATCTTGTTGATTAAAGATACCAAGCGAGTCAATACAATGATATTACACTGAATAAAGATACCAAGCGAGTCAATACAGTGATATTAGACTGAATAAAGATATCGATCAGGTCAATACAATGATATTAGACTGAATAAAGATACCAAGCTGGTCAGTTCTATGATATTACACTGTTCTATGGACTCTCACCCATTTTTTTCTATGTGTAGTGTGAGTGTGTTTAAATCCACTCGTGTGGCCCTCTGGCGCCACAGGCATGGCCTCCTGGGTCTTTTCTCTAGAGCCACAGGCATGGCCTCCTGGTCTTTTCTCTAGAGCCACAGGCATGGCCTCCTGGTCTTTTCTCTAGAGCCACAGGCATGGCCTCCTGGTCTTTCCTCTGGCTTGAATCAGCTCCACCTCACACCACTGTGCTTTTACCCATCAATCATTCTCAGTGTTTACATTTTTGGAACTGCTCTTAACCAGCTGATCTGGGATCTGTGTTATTGCTCTGAACCTGATATGGTTAAATATGTATATGTTATAATAATGCTTGAGAGTCTTCATCAGGAGTGCATGTTCCTGTCAATGGTATTTCATGGATGTGTTGTTTTTCTCTGTTATAAGGTGTGAGCATTTCCGAGCTTTGTTAAATGAGACTGATGAGACAGCTATAGAGATCAGTCAGTTCTCTTACCTGGTGTACCGGGCTTTCTTGGAATACCTCTACACCGACACCATCAACCTGCCCCCTGAGGATGCGATTGGTAACTCCAGTCTTCTGTTTACAATAGCTAGTGAAGAGCTCTGTGTTCTAGAGAAGAACGCTGTGTTCTAGAGCTTACAATTTTTCTAACAGGGTTCACATGGGTCAAAGGAAATTCTGGAATTTTATGGAATTGTTAAAATCTTGTTCCAGTCATGGAAAGTCATTTTTTGGAATCAAATTATGGAATGTTGGGGAATTATGTTTGTCATCATAACATTTATTTGCCATTTATTGCTGGCCAAGTCAGACATTTTGATATTTGTGGAGCACTTTGTCCAAGCAGTGACCCTCAGCTCTGTGGTCTAAAGGTCTTCTAGATCTTGCTACTTACTACAGAGAGACTCGTCTAAAGAGGCTGTGTCAGGAAACCATTAAACGAGGCATTTCAGAGGACAATGCCATCACACTGCTATCTGCTGCTGTCAAATATGAAGCACAAGTAAAGACCACCCACCCGCACCCATACATACGCCTGTAAACACACGCACCCACACCCATGCACACCCAGAGGAAAGTGTGAGTTAGCCTTCACTTTGTCTCTCTTTCACCAGGACCTGGAAGAGTTCTGCTTCAAATTCTGTGTCAATCACCTGACTGCTGTTACACAAACCCAGGCTTTTGCTGACATGGACCACGACCTGCTGAAGAATTTCATTAACAAAGCCAGTCGATATGGGGCCTTCAAAAACTAAGATGAATCCTGATCTCATAAAAAGCTGCAGAAGAATCAGACTTGCTTTTTGTTACTGTACATGCAAAAGAGGAAGGACAAACGCGTGAGAATCATGGGAAACCTCTGCACTGCTTGATGTGATGCTACACCTCGAAAATTACATCAGAACATCTCACTGCTTAGAATCCTTTCCAACGGAGTTCATTAATCATTCATAAAGCACTTGGAAGTGGTCTTATAATCTCTGTGTACAGATTTTTAATGCAAGAAACACATTTCTCTATTGCAGAAGGGTAGAGATCACACTCAGCTGCAATCACACTCTGAGACTCCGAGAGGGCAGGTGCACTCCTGGATCTCACTGGAGCCCTCGTCAGTAGGCACTAACTTTTAAAGGTGGTCCTGAACTATAAATAACAGACTAAATAATGGGACTTTTTTATTTATATTATAGTTTCTTTTTGATTGTTTTAGTGCCTGGTGTCCACATGTGACCTGTAGGTGATTAATACCTTCATCTAGTACCAACTTTCCCTCAACTTTTCCATCCATGATGTAAACAACTGAAATGAACATTTAACTAGTAGCACTCTTAGGTTTAAATCTCTCTAAGGTCACTGTTTACTACTTGAGTTTGTTGATTGTGTGAAGATTTAACAAACACTAAAAGACATTGTCTGTTATATTGGAGTTCATATGATTTACTTTTGAATCATATTATTTTCAGTAAACAGCGTAGTATATATTTGCACATCCACTGCCCCTGTGTACCGCCCCTTACGTAACACCACCATGTTTGGTTGTGCACATACCAGCCAAGTTCAGTATTTGAGCTTTTTGTCTTTTTGTATTTGTTCACATTTTACTATCATTTATTGTTCACATTAGAGTTTGGTTCTGCAAGTAGCATTTACATAGGACAGTAATAAGAGCATAAACTTAATTTGTCACTTATGAACTTTCTGTGAGAAGCTTATAACATTGTTCCCCACTCATTCCCCACAACATTGTGTATGAGATTCAGGAAAAACGGTTTCAGAATCTTGAATATTTGTTTACCTGTTAATGCCAAAGGCGCCATTAAAAGTGTTTAATTGTAATGGTGTGAATGGTGCAAACAGGACAGTGTGTTTTAAACAAGGCAAGGTGTTCAAGTTGAACCCTGAAAATGCAGTGCTCTGTGACACTGAACTCCAACGTTATGTTGCCATTACATCCGTGTTTGGCTTGACCTCGTTCATCTTGTTTACGGTTCTCATTTGTGGAACGCTTATATGATTTCCTTCAGTTGGTTTTGACCCACTAATTATGAGTTGACAAGATATTGGCACTGCTCTCCCTGAAAACATCAAGATATCACTCCTATCTCGCTGCACTTGTTACCGAACTGCTATGAATGCAGAGCAGAACTTCCCTTGAGGTTCATTTGTTCTGAAAAATGTGTTTTTCTGCTTGTACTTTTGCTCTCAATGTTAAAATAAAGGGTATTAAAAAAAAAAAACTGTAGTTTTTGGGCTGTTTCAGCATTGGTTTAGTTTGCGATTTTGTACTCCCTCTAAATGACATCAAATTTTCATGAAAACTTATTTTATTGACAATATTCTGGTGAAGAGATTAGGGAACAAATCGTTTGTAATAAGTGGATTCAGGTTCTGCTGGATCTGAATTACATGAGCTGAGCGTGCCAAGTTTGCTGTAGCCTCTAGTTGGCAGTATGTCATTGGAATAGCAGTGTGTTGGATTCAAAAAGAATCGTATCGGATGGCTGCTGACTGATGACCTTACCTGGTACTGGAAATCCTGCAATTCCTACCATATATGTAATAATCTTTAGAAAGTTTAAAGGCGGGAGTCCCTGAGCAGGTACAGTCCTGCAGTCATGTTGGAGGATGACAGGATGACATCATCGCTGTCTCTCCAGAGTCAGGTGGAGATTTGCTGACTTTTTTTCAGCTTTTTGATTGCGTTTCCATGGCAGTGGAGGAATTGCAGGCTCCCAGGTTGAATCACCTGCCACAGTGCTGCCAGTCTCCTTACCACAGCATCATGTAGTGACCGTGGTCTCCTGCTCACAGTCTGAAGGAGAAAACCCTAGTGCACACTCACCTTCTGCTCAGCATGTAGCAAACTTGGCTAAGTTAGCAAAGATGGCTAATGCGGTTCAAACACACTGAGGTAATTTCCAGTTTGTGCAGAGTGCAGTGATGGCAGTACTATGATTGTGAAGGTTGAATATGAAGGCTCAGCTTCAATGGGCATGTATGATATGGAGTGATGTACTGTGATTTGGGTGATTAGGGACATGGGGTGATCTAGAATGATATTGGGTGATGTAGAGTGATGTTAGGTGATATTGGGTGATGTAGAGTGATGTTAGGTGATATTGGGTGATGTAGAGTGATGTTAGGTGATATTGGGTGATGTAGAGTGATGTTAGGTGATAATGGGTGATGTAGAGTGATGTTAGGTGATGTCCATCTCCACTCAGCTGCTGCTAATAACACATCTGCTAATAACACATGCTGCTAATAACGCATCTAATAACACATTAGATGCGTGTAAGCGTTGCTTCCTCAGGGTATATCTCGACTGTTTGTGTGTAGAATGGGGAATGCATTTTATTCTAGACAGCTGAAGTGTCAGAGAAACTCCATAAGGTAAATTAGAAATGAATAAACTTGGCTTTATCCAATTTAGTTGTGCTTAATTTGTTTGTCACTGAATGAGCAGATAATGATTGTTTTACATAAAGGAGGATCAGATAATGATTGTTTTACATAAAGGAGGATCAGATAATGATTGTTTTATATAAAGGAGGATCAGGTGTTCAGGTTCTTCTAAAAGTCTCTGTCAGATTCTTCTGCAACAGAAGTCTCTCCAATCTTTAACACTTGGAAGTAGAATTTCCAAATCAAGTCCAAGAACTTGTTTATATGGGGGAATCCAAATTGTGTTTGAAGAACCGTCTGTTACAGAGTGATGTAAGAGCAGAAGAGGGAAAAAGCGTAGAGATGCGCTGTGATGTCAGTTTCCTTTTCTGACGTTTCCGCTGCCTTGTTTCCTGTCATTTCTCTCTCGGCGCTTCAAACAGCAGCAGTCTTTTGGTTTCATGTCTCCCAATTCACTGGGCTTTGTCTGATACCAGTTTAATGTGCTTTTGTTTAATGTGCCTTTGTCTCTTTTCTTTTTCTGATACCAGTTTAATGTGCTTTTGTCTTTCTTTTTGACACATCTAGAGATTCAAATCTACACTACTTAAAAGAACTGGATTAATTTATTTATTTAGATGAAATGTCCCTGCTAAGGTGCTGATTAAGCCCTCGTTGTTTAGTGAGGGTCATGCAGCTCTTACTTAGAAATACATCTGCTTTAAGAAGTGAGCCGCCCCGCGTGAGCCGCCCTGTTTGGCTTTTTCAAGGGAGACAAGGATCTCGGATTGTGATTCATCCTCTCAGCCTTCATCTCACCAGCAATGTGCTTGTGGAGTTTTTTTTCTGTCATTGTTCCAGATTCTGTTTCTGTCCGGCAGAGTTACGTGTGGCCCTGACCTCAGTGTGTGCATCACACATAAACATAATACATTTTCACAATTCATAATACGTATGTCGGAAAAGAATTCAATGGCTGTGACTCTGATTTATGACTTCACCATTTTCACAAAGAGTGTACAGGCATGTACAGGAGTGTACAGACATGTACAGGTGTGCACAGGCATGTACAGGAGTGCACAGACGTGTACAGGAGTGTACAGGTGTGTACAGGCGTGCACAGGAGTGCACAGGCATGCACAGGAGTGTACAAGCATGCACAGGAGTGCACAGGCATGCACAGGAGTGTACAAGCGTGCACAGGAGTGTACAGGCATGCACAGGAGTGTATAAGCGTGTACAGGCGTGCACAGGAGTGTACAGTCATGCACAGGAGTGTACAAGCATGTACAAGCGTGTACAGGCGTGCACAGGCGTGTACAGTCCCCAAGTGTTGATTTTTATTTAAACATCTGTTAAAATATTCTGGGAATGTTTAAACAGAAGAAATTCTGAAAATGAATTTTAATTTACAGTTTTTGATGGTTTACTGGTTTGATGGTTGACCTGTTTATGGAAGGTTTAAAGGTCAATAAAACTGAGCTTTGAATTATTCCTCATAGTAATATTCCCATTGCTTTTCTTTGCACTGATAATTATTGCAAATTACTAGAAGAGCCATTGGCACAGTGGAAATGTAACCTGGCTGATTAATGAGCTCAGTATCACAGAATGTATTATGAGCTGGTCGTGGATCAGTAACATAGACTGAACTATGAGCTGATCCTGGTTCAGTAAGACAGGCACCTAGAGCAGGTAGTGACACGCCCTTAACATTTACAGGGTCCATGTGCTGTCTGTCCTTTACTGTTCTCATGCCAACGACACAGGACTGAACAGCCAATAGCGTGAGTCCTTGGATGAACACATCACTCTTAGTTCCGTAATAATCCATTGGTGAGCAAATCTGAAGTGTCTGACTCATGAGGGAGTGTGTGTTCATTCTGGAGGAGGACAGGCTACAACAGATTGTGCTGAAGTTTGTGTTTGTGCTTCCTGCTTTGTCTCGAACCACATATTCACTGACATGAGCGTGTGTGTGTGTACGTACATGTGCGTGCACAAACGTGTGTGTGTGTTTTTGCGCACGTGCGTGTGTGTGAGTGTATGTGTGTGTTTAGGCAGCGTTAGGATGTACTCATCTTACTCGTCTGGTGAAGGTCCAACCTGAAGAGATTTCATTTTACTGAAACACATGGACTAATAAGTAAATTAAAAGTCATTTTATGTTTTAAATAAAAATGAGTCTTCTAAGGTATTCTAAGGTATTACTGCATTTTATAACCCTAACCCTTATTATTATTATAAGGTATTCTAAGGTATTACTGCGTTTCTACTTGGTGGTAATAATTAAGGTTTAAGTGTAGAATTAAGCAGCAGTAGGTTAAATACCATTGTGGTCCCCAAAAACCAAGATCTGTGAGGACCTGAGCAGCTCGCTACCAGTGTGGATATCACTGGATATCACTGGATAGTACTGGATATCACTTCATATCACTGGATAGTACTGGATATCACTTGATATCACTGGATAGTACTGGATATCACTCTCTAGACATGAGTTGGATATCTGCTTATATTCACAGGAGTGTCATGATTTTAAAAGATTAAGGAGCCAGTCACATCCTCCTCTTTCCTAATTCCATTAATAACAAAAGCTCCTATTTAACTGATGAATGTGTGGGAGATCAGAGAAGGCAGGTGAGCTCCACTGGTTCTGAAAAGCTGGGCAGAGGGGAACTGTGGGCCAGAGGCTTACAGACGATGACCTATGTCACATGACCTATGTCAGAGTGTTCGAGAAACCGAAAGCTGCACTGCCAAGCAACCTCTTTCAATCTCATGTCCACCAGGAGGAAAGCAAATATGTGTGGACTTTGACCCACGTTCCATCTGTTTTTACCTTTCAGTTTCAACTCTCAGTGTCTGTTTCTATTCCAAAGATGAAGGAAGGTCTCAAAGGAAGGTGGGTGGGGCCATGACAATATTCAAAAGCCCTTGATGTGATAATGCTGCATCTAATGACCCTCCCACACACACACCCCACCCTGCCTCACAACATAAGAGTTGGAGAATGCCCCTCAGGCTGTTTCAGACAGTTACTAAGAGTCAGTGTGTGTGTGTATGAGAGAGCGAGAGAGAGAGAGAAGGGAGGGAGAGGCAGGAAGTACTTTGTGAAGAGCAATACTGAGTTCATATTGTCACACACTCCTGGAGGTGAACAGAGGTGATCCACACTGCTCACGGCAAGCTGGACTTCACAGGTGTTGGGAGGGTAAACACACCCCTCTGGGATTCTAGAAACAAAACAAATCATTGGAATATTTCAGAAATCACCTGGGAGTAATGACTACTGCACTCTTCTGGATTATTTACTTCAGTGAACTAAAAAATATGTTTATCTTTCTTTTTCAAGTTTTGAAGTGTTGACATTTTTCTTCGTGGACACATTTCAATTGGGTTTTAACTCAGCAGACAAACTCCTCTGGATGGTTGCAGCACGTGAAAGTTCCTTCGTTGCCGCGGTGAGTCATCGCAGCAGGGTGTTTGTGAGATCGGAGTACCTTTGGGTTGGGCTCAAGAGTAGCTGAGCAAGGGGCAGGAAGGGGGAGGGGGGCAGGAAGTGGGACAGGGGCAGGAAGCTCATCTTCTGCTTCCCTGGAGGATTGCTTTCACTATGAGCTAACACAAGCAGTTTGGCTCAACCCCAGCAGAAGCTCCAGCAGTTTGGCTGAAGAACGCTGAGAGTCCTCACTGCTCTAGAAGCAGATATGTGAAAGAGATTCCTGTGGGTTCATGATGGATGCTCTAAGGGAATAATGGATGCTCTAAGGGAATGCCTCACTTACATTTAATTTCATTTTCTGTTTTACCGACCATTCATTCTAGGAAGGGGAATCCCTTCATTGTTTAGCTCCTGTATAACTTCTACGGGCTTTGTTTCGTTGGGAGATGTACAACGTCACTGTACAGATGTCCATTTCAGCGGAGACATGGGGTGGCAGTCTCAGCACCTGGAGTAGTAATATCAGTCCACAGTGGGACAGTAGCAGCTCTGTGGCTGGAGACTGTGAGAAGAGCGATGGTTTTAAGTATCCTCTCTACAGTGCAGTGTTCAGCGTTGTCTTTGTGGTGGGGCTCATTATGAACATAGTGGCCATGTACATCTTCACCTGTACCCTGAAAATTCGCAATGAAACCACCACCTACATGATGAATCTGGTGGTGTCGGACCTGCTGTTCGTTCTGACGTTGCCCTTGCGCGTGTTCTATTTTGTGAAACGGGACTGGCCTTTCGGCGGGTTGTTGTGCAAACTCTCTGTCTCCCTCTTCTACACCAACATGTACGGCAGCATCCTCTTCCTCACCTGCATCAGTGTCGACCGTTTCCTGGCCATCGTTTACCCCTTCCGCTCGCGGGAGCTTCGCACCAAGCGCAATGCTAAGCTGGTGTGTGTGGCGGTGTGGGTGCTGGTGCTGTCTGGAAGTCTTCCCACAGGCTTCCTGCTGGACTCCACCACTTCCAGCGCCAACACCACTGCCACGTTTTGCTTTGAAAACTTCTCCTCCAAGCAGTGGAAGTCTCATCTGTCCAAGGTGGTGATCTTCATCGAGACAGTTGGATTCCTCCTCCCCCTTTTCCTCAACGTGATCTGCTCTGCCATGGTGCTCCAGACCCTGAGGAGGCCACATACGGTGACCCGGGGCGGGAAGTTGAACCGAACGAAGATCCTGCGCATGATCATTGTGCATCTGGTCATCTTCTGCTTCTGTTTTATCCCTTACAATGTCAACCTGGTGTTCTACTCACTGGTGCGCACCAAAAATCTGTCAGGTTGCGCAGCTGAATCCGTGGTGCGGACCATCTATCCAATCGCCTTATGCATAGCTGTATCCAACTGTTGCTTTGACCCCATTGTGTACTACTTCACCTCAGAAACTATACAGAACTCCATCAGGAGAAGGTCACAAATACATAACACCTGTGAGGTAAAGTTCTCAGAGGCCTTGCCCTCAGAGACAAGCTCCAGTCTCACTTTCAGTCTGAGATCCATTAAAAGCAAGATGTTCTTCAATGAGTCCACAATCTGAGGAGGCGCTGATGACCTGATAAAGAGCTGGATATTTAGTACAAGGTCTGTTCAGTTTATGGATGTTTCAAATTACTGATGCAGTGTTCAGAAGAGACTATGTAAGATGTGGGAATATAACACAGATGAACAGTGGCTAACAAACTGTGACTGTTTTTTTTATTTTATTTTATTATTTTTGTATTTTTTTACAAGATATGCAGCTTGTTTTTTTCAGCAATGGATTTATCTCTAAGCATCTCCCTCTGGAATAAAGTATTTTTAAAGTCTTTCCTTCAACACGCGACTGTAATTTAACTGCAATACCTGCAAAAAACTGTATGAATGTTTGTTCATTACATTTCTTCATTGGTAAATGTGAATGCACAAGTAGCACATTACCAATATTTAATTAAACTGCAATGAAAAAAGCAAAATCGGTGAAGATCCTGTCAGAAAGTGCCACAGCTTTCAGGTCTTGTGGGCTACAGTCACAGTGGGCTACAGTCACAGTGTTTATAAATGAATACACTTTTGCTGGCACTTTATCTTGCAGTGTTATAGTGTTCACGTTGGCTGACCTTTCATTATGCACTATTCTGTTATTCTGTTACAAAAGCTTGTAATAAAATAAAGTTTAAAATCATGCATTATGAAGAGGTTTTGGTTTATTTGCTGATAGACTAGTTTTCTTTCCACATCTTAGTTAGGAAGTATAAGTATACTGTAATAAGTAAGTATAAGTATACTGTCATAAGTATACTCTAAGTATAGATAAGTATACTGTAAATCACAAGTTTTACTTCAGTCAGTAACCATTGACAATGAAAAATTCTCTAACAGAAGGATCAAGAACTTATAATACATAATACAACAGCATAAAGAACCATTGGTATTATTATATGTGTTAGGTTGATCCTGTTGCTTTTGAATCAATAGATGTCTGCTGTGTTCAGGAAAAGTGTCACATGTTTATCTTTCAATAGAGCGGTTTTATAAGATGACAGTACAGAACGATTTATGAGGTACAGAACTAGTCATGGGACCATTTTTAGGAGCAGATGTCTCTACAGTCTCTACAGTGTGGGCGTGGCTGTAGGAGGTGTGGGTGTGGCTGTATGAGGTGTGGGTGTGACTGTAGGAGGTGTGGGTGTGGCTGTAGGAGGTGTGGGTGTGGCTGTAGGAGGTGTGAGCGTGGCTGTAGGAGGTGTGAGCGTGGCTGTAGGAGGTGTGAGCTTGGCTGTAGGTGTGCAACCTTTGCATTGTATGTTTCTTTTCAAATTATTCTTATAAATAATGAAATAAAGACCTCCAGATATATGGTTAATAATGTAGACATGAACAAAACTATCTTAAAAGCAGGTTAACTACTCTTTATGACATGAGCATGAACATATTCAGAATTATTTTCTTTCTCTTATGATTACCCATGTTGCACTGTTTTATTTAACTTACGCATAGCCAATAATTTCACATTCAGTAGTTCTGGGTACTAAAGTGCTTGGAGATTTATTCTGCTTTTCCTTCATACAGTTCACGACATTTCCTGTGCTTCTTGTTCAAAGGTCACTTCTACAACTGCATTTCTGTAAATAATTGTTTTGAGGGTGTAGTCAGAGTCAAGCAGAGATTGGTAGACGTTTGGAAATCCTGGGTCTTTGTCAGGTTCTGATTTTCATTTTTTCTTACAGTTTAGCTAGTTAGAGGGAACATGGAAACTATTACTATTAAGAGAATTAAATTAATTCAAGCAAACTGGAATAGTTTTGGAGTGACTTAGTGTAGGACACTAACTGATTTAAACCAGGAGAGAGTTTAAATTTTTTCAGATGGTTCTTGTCTACACAGACTCAGGTTAGGTTTAGGGTTAGGGTTAGTGTTGTGTTGGGTGCATATGTCAGGAGTACAAGTGGAGTACAAGGAAAGAGTGTGTTAAAGGGGCCAGTCTGAACATGATGGTGACCTCTGAACTCTAAGGGCATCATGCCGGTCAAAGAACAACACATATTCTGGCAACACCCTGTTAAAAGAACACAAGCCCTGTCTGAAATAGTCAAAGTTCTGTTGCTTCATGCTGGCTGGGTGTGAATGAGAAAGCACCTGGGGTCCCAGGACATGCCCAGGAAAACCGGGGACACGCCCAGCAAATCCTGGGATGGCAAGCCTGGAGCTGCATGCTGCAAACTCAGACTAGGGTTAGCGCTACGGTTATAACATATCACCATAGGATTATTTCCCCATGCAGAGCAGTTTCCTGTTTTGCTTTCCTGTGCATATGCTTGCACCACATCCACAGGAGGCCGATGTAATCGCGATAGATGGTGTTACATAAAGCAGATCGATCATACAGAAAACTAGAATCATGCTGTGAAAAGCTTCTGTAGTACTGATGGTTGTTAAGCAGTGTTAGGGTTAACCCTGATGGTCATTAACAGTGTTAGGGTTAGGGTTAACCCTGATGGTCATTAACAGTGTTAGGGTTAACCCTGATGGTCATTAACAGTGTTAGGGTTA
>JAOYMR010000012.1:2809605-2827331 GCA_025802075.1 Tenebrosternarchus preto | reverse complement strand
GTGTGTGTGTGTGTGTGTGTGTGTGTGTGTGTGTGTGTGTGTGTGTGTGTGTGTGTGTGTGTGTGTGAGAGAGAGTGAGAGAGAGAGAGAGAGAGAGAGAGAGAGAGAGAGAGTATGTGAGCTCTACACAGTTGTTCTGCTGTGTAATGAGTAACCGTTTACTGTGCTAGTGAGTTTCCTAACCAGTCAAGACATGTCAGTTTCACTCAAAGACTTTGGTTGGTGTTTAAGAATATGTATGTGTGTATGTGTGTGTGTGTGTGTGTGTGTGTGTGTGTGTGTGTGTGTGTGTGTGGTTCCCCCCTTCATGGTTTAGTACCTAGTAGTGTGTATGTGCGGTTAGTACCTAGTAGCTCCACCTTTTTCAAGTAACACAGCCTGTAAATGCTTTTTGTAGCCAGACAACTTTTTCAGTTTGAGGGATTTTTTTCCCCCATTGTTCCTTGTAAAAGTCTTCCTGTTCTGTGAGATTCCTGGGCTGTCCTGCATACACTGTTCTTCTGAGGTCCATCTACAGATGTTCAGTGGTATTCAGATCAGAAGATTGTGAGGGCCATGATGAAAACTTCAGCTTGTGTCTTTTGAGGTAGTGTTTGAGTTAGTGCTTGGATTAGTGTTTGGGTTAGTGCTTGGATTAGTGCTTGGATTAGTGCTTGGGTTGGTGCTTGGGTTGGTGTTTGAGTTAGTGCTTGGGTTGGTGTTTGAGTTAGTGCTTGGGTTGGTGTTTGAGTTAGTGCTTGGGTTGGTGTTTGAGTTTAGGTGTGTTTAGGATCATTATCCATTTATATAAGCCTCCCTCTTTTCAGATTTTTTACAGAATTTCTTCCCTCTACCTGTGAAATATTCACTGTCCCATTGACTGCAACACAAACCCCAAAGCATAATTAATCTGTTCCCATGCTTGATGGTTGGAGAGGTGCCTCTCCATGACACGCTGTGCCCCTTTTTTCTCCAAACATTCCTTTGCTTCCTGCAGCCACACGGTTCTGTTTTAATCTCATTGGTCTCCAGGACTTTTCTCCAAAATGCATCATCCTTGTTTAGATGTTATTTTGCTAACTTCTTATGCTGAATGTTGTGGTTAGGACGCAGGAGAGGTTTTCTTCTGATGACTGATTAAAGTCTGAGTAAAACCTCCAGAGTCTGATCTGTCTTCTTGAACACCGTTTGCAGTCAAGTTCTGATTTGACTTTCTAGCAATCCTACGAGCAGTTTCTGAAATTTTTCATGGTTTTCAAGACCGCATCTCAACATCCACTGTTCCTGTTAACTGCAATATCTTAATTACATTTCGAAGAGAGGAAACGGCAGATCTTTTTCTAAAGTTCACCTGCTTAGAAGAAGCCCTGGCTGCTGTTTTTCAGGACAAGGTTAGAGGAGTCTGGGTGTTTATAAAGCTTTGCATCACTTGGCCTTTCCTAACGATGACTGTTAAGGTCTGAGACCTCGGTCAATGTTATCTGAGTACTCAAATCTCCTAGTTTTCTCATACTCAAATCTCCTAGTTTTCTCATACTCAAATCTCCTAGGGTTCTCATACTCAAATCTCCTAGGGTTCTCATACTCAAATCTCCTAGGGTTCTCATACTTTTGCAAGGTACTACTTTCTTTTTTCACTCTAAAATTGTACAAAACCAAAATAATACACCGATTTTGCTTAACATGTTAAAGTGTGTTTCCTCTTTAAACTTATGCATTTCATCTCAAACTTGCGTAACTGTTTTCACAGTAATTTTGACCAGGGGTTTCTCTCTCTCTCTTTGTCTCCTCTCTCTCTCTCTTTGTCTCCTCTCTTTATCCCTCTTTGTTTCTCTCTCTGTATCTCTCTCTTTCCTCTCTCTCTGTCTCTTTCATCTCTCTCCTCCCTCTCTCTCTGTCTCTTTCCTCTCTCTCTCTCCTCCCTCTCTCTCTCTGTCTCTTTCCTCTCTCTCTCCCCTCCCTCTCTCTCTTTGTCTCCTTTCTCTCTCTCTCTCCACCCCTCTCTCTCTCTCTCTCTCTCTCTCTCTCTCTCTCTCTCCACCCCCCTCTCTCTCTCTCTCTCTCTCAGATATGTGGGGGACATGTTGGCATGGCTGCACCAAGCTACAGCCTCAGAAAAGGAGCATCTGGAAGCCCTTCTCAAACAGGTTACAATGCCAGGTACACTCTCCTCCACCCACTCCATCTACTCCACCCTGCTCTGCTAGCAAAAGCACCGCACTGTGCAACTATATGAACACTGCAAAAACAGGCACACAGACACATTACAGTGGGGGTGGTCAGTACATAACAGACTGAAGAGTCCAAAGCTGTACAGTGTTATAATAGTCCAAAGACCTGCAAATTCAAATAAATAAGTCCATAGTAAATGAACAACTGAAATATTGAACACTAATTGTATTGATTGATACTGACGATTGGAGTATTGATTCTTTAATGATTGTGCTATTTACTCATGACTCTTTCTTTGAGATTTACGTGGTTGTTTCTCAGAAAGAGTTAAGATAAGATCTCAGATGGAACTGGTTCAGAAGTGCAGAAGCCTTTCACACAGTGTTTCCTTCATCCTGATTGGTCAGTCCCAGCTGCACTGTTCTTCATATCAGCCAGTGCAACAGGCAGCTATTAAAGCTTAAACCTCAAACCATTATATTCTAGTGACATCTAAAGGGAAATGGAATCCGATAAAATAAAAGTCCTTGATGCTCTTTTTAAGCCTGGTGCAGTCAGCACATCAGTGAGGTGATCAGATCAGAGAGAGAGAGAGTTGTAATGGTGTGTTTGTGACTGTAGGTGTTGAGAACAGCCTGCAGGATATTGTGGGTCACATAACGGAAGGCGTGTGCAGACCACTAAAGGTGAGGAGTCTTCACCACACCCAGCTCATTGTGTTGGGCGAATGTACACTCTCTACTTTACAGGTTTCGATCAGAAAATGATCTAATAAAGCCTGTCACTTGATTTCAGTGGTATTGGTAGAGTCTGGTAGAGTGTGTGTGTGTGTGTGTGTGTGTGTGTGTGTGTGTGTGTGCATGATTGTGTACCTTTTGTGTTTTCCAGGTGCGAATTGAACAGGTGATAATAGCAGAGCCCGGTCCTGTGCTGCTCTACAAACTCTCCAACCTGCTCAAGTTCTACCACCACACCATCAGGTACTCCTGACCTCTGACCTCTCCTCCGTCTTGCTATTCTAGAGTTATTTATTGACACCATACCAAGCTAATATATTCTAGAGTTATTTATTGACACCATACCAAGCTAATATATTCCTTTCTGAGCTTTTACAGAGTACAAATAAAATGAAATGAAATAATAACAATACAAAACATAATGTAGGACCAAAAGACAAAAAATAAAGATAATGGAGTACATTTAGGTTAAAATAAAGATAATGGAGTATGTTTAGGTTAAAATAAAAATAATGGAGTATGTTTAGGTTAAAATAAAAATAATGGAGTACGTTTAGGTTAAAATAAAAATAATGGAGTACGTTTAGGTTAAAATAAAGATAATGGAGTGTGTTTAGGTTAAAATAAAGATAATGGTGTACATTTAGGTTAAAATAAAGATAATAGAGTGTGTTTAGGTTAAAATAAAGATATTGGAGTACGTTTAGGTTAAAATAAAGATAATGGAGTACGTTTAGGTTAAAATAAAAATAATGGAGCATGTTTAGGTTAAAATAAAGATAATGGAGTACGTTTAGGTTAAAATAAAAATAATGGAGTATGTTTAGGTTAAAATAAACTAAAATGTAAAGTGGAGTCACGGTTTTAACCATTTTAACGGTTTTAAGTCGCAGGTAAATTAAATGTTTATCTGAATAGATGCATCAAGCACTATTGCCAAGTTTGATCATTATAAGAGATACTGTTCCTGTAGAGTGTTTGTGCATTTGGCCCTGTTCCTCTGTGGGCGTGTGTGTGAGTGTGTGTGTGTGTGTGTGTGAGGGTGTGAGTGGGTGTGTGTATTTTATTTTAATGTATGAGATGTAGGTAACATCAACGGTTTATTGATTGATTTATTTTTTTCTGGCAACACATTCCTGTTACAGGACACAGTCCTCCTGTTACAGGACACAGTCCTCCTTTTAAAGCACACAGTCCTCTTGTTAAAAGACACAGTCCTCAGCTCAGTAGACAGAAAACTAAAGGGCAGGATGGAAGTAAGCAGGAACTAGAAGGCTTCCTGAGCTAACAGCTAACACGCGCTGTGCACCTTGCTACATCTATCTTGCTAAGTTAACATGCACTTAGCTAGTACACACACTCTTGCTGTCTCTCCCTCACTGTGTGTCTCTCAGTGGCATCACTGGTACAAGTGCAGCCTCTCTGTTGATGACCATGGAGGAGATGCATGTCCTCAGCAAGAAGATGTTCTTCAACAGCCTCAGCTTGCATGCCAGCCGTCTCATGGACAAGGTCAGTAAGGTGTGGTAGTGTGAGGTGTAGCTGCTCAGGAGCATGGTTCTCCTTACCCATAATTCACAAGAAAGGTGTGGACAAATTTTCCATGTCATTGATTTGGGAGTGCGCTACAGGGTGTAGTCAAAATGAGAAGAACAATATAATTCATTTAAAAAATGACACAGAGTTTAATAGGTATGTGTGTAATTCAACTTTTAATAGTTGACCATTACTAGATAAGAGGAGCCTTTAGTCAGTTCTAGTGCTTCATAACACCTGTTGTGTCCTTCCTGTTCACATGAAGCCCTGTGAGCAGCGGGTCCACGTGCACCTGTTTACAACGCAGAACAGGGACCAAACAGCAGAGCCTCTTAAATTACCACCAAAATATCCTCCAACACGCACGAGCTTCCTCGGAAGTGCGCGCCATCCACAGTTTGATCGATCGGAACAAGATGGCCTCGCTCTGAGCTTGTCGCAGAGAATTATCGCCTTAGCAGTGCGCTAATCGAATCAGCTGAGGCTCAGGGAGGGTGTGTAGGAGCTGCAGGTCCTTGTCTGGAGCACTGAGCCTGGCTAATCGGCTGCATTAGAGGTCTCTGAGTGTGCTGGTGTGGAGGGAGAGGAAGCGCTAGGTGTTTATTAGTGTGCAGTGGTAGGAGTCACTCACTCTGACGCACACTGGGCGAGAATCAAGCAAGTGAACAGGGATGCACTTTGAGAGTCTCCAGTAACATCCAGTGGCGTGTGGTGCTGAATCATGCAGAGGCTCGGCCCTGTGATGAGGAAGTAGCTCCTAAGAAAGAGAAAACATTTTCAAGTGTTTTATTCATTAGGTTTGCCCCCCCCCTCCTCTCAGGTGGAACTGCCCCCCCCTGACCTGGGCCCCACAGCCTCCCTCTCCCAGACACTGGCGCTCCTCAGGGAGGTGCTTGCATCTCACGACTCTTCTGTGCTTCCACTGGATGCACGCCAGGCTGACTTTGCTCAGGTACAGATCACTACGGCGAATACTACAACACATAACTAAAGATCACAACAACAAATACTACAGCACATAACTAAAGATCACAACAACAAATACTACAGCACATAGCTACCGCACATGACTACAGATCACTACAATGAATAGTACAGCACATAACTACAGATCACTACAACAAATACTACAGCACATAACTACAGATCACTACAACAAATGCTATATAGCACATAACTACAGATCACTGCAAAAAATACTACAGCACATAACTACAATAACTGGTCCACAAAATATCCAGAACTCCCAAATCCCAGGCCTCTGGTCACCACCAACCTCTAGATCACAGGAACTGTACACTGTTTACCCAAGATCTCAACAGCAGAACTATAAAAGACCTTAAACACACTGCTCACATGCTTCTGGTCATGCTTGGTCCCTCAAATAAATGGGTTCAATGGCACCAACAGAAAAGATGACGGCAAATAACCCAATAAAAAGGTTACAGCCAATCAGAGTGCCCCCTGCTCATGTGTGAAAGCTGGTGAGGCATTTATGATAGCATAGGTCTACCCAGCTCCTCCAGGCCTGAGTTTGTTTGTCTCTGCTGGTGATTAAAAAAAAAAAGACTGCAGGACGATGTTCCATGCTGAGATGATGCTGACTGGGATGATGCTGACTGAGATGATCCTGACTGCCTGTCCTGCAAATACACTGTGCTGGTTTATTTTTAAATTGGCCAGGCTGGTTTGCTGTTGTAGACCTAAATTAAGTGGTTTACATGTTGCGAAGGACAGTGAAGTCAGTGTTGCTCTAATCCAGTTCATGAGTTTGTGGATGTCTGTAGCATGTGGTAGCTGGAGCTGTAGCCCTGCTCCTGTGCACAGGTACTGTCGTGCATCTTGGACCCTCTGCTGCAGCTCTGCACTGTGTCTGCCAGTAACCTGGGCACTGCAGACATGGCCACCTACATGGTGAACTCCCTCTACATGATGAAGACCACGCTGGCCCTGTTCGAGTTCACCGACAAACGTCTGGAGATGCTCGAGTTCCAGGTATGATTTGTCAGATCTGGAGTTGGAGAAATTCAAATATGTCTCTTCAGTTTCAAAGGAACAGTCCAAAAGAACAAGGCCCCACCCCTCCTCTCTCATTGGGTGCCATAAGAGTCCTAGCATGTCAGTAAGCTGTTATCATGAGCTCATTGCAGGTTGAGGCTGCTGTTCAGCCTGTGCTTCTTATAAAAGGACCACTGCCTATGAATGTATGTTTCAGTGCACACTTTCTTTTTGCTGCAATGTGCAATAGATTGAAGCTCATTTGGACACTCTGATCAACGAGCAGGCATCCTTTGTGCTGAACCGAGCAGGACTTGGATACGTCTACAGCTGTGTGCAGCAGCACAGCGGCGAACAGGTGGGGCTAGACACCTGCACTAATCACACCTCCCCTCACTCAACCCGACGCACAGCACCTCCCTTCACTCAACCCAACACACAGCACCTCCCCTCACTCAAGCCAACACACAGCACCTCCCCTCACATGTGTACGGGTGTGTGTATGTAGGTTGGTGCGCGTGTGTGTGTATGTGTATATGTTGAGCTCTCCTTATGGTGGTTGTGTTGTTTGTAAAGAGCGTTCTGTTCTAGCCACTTCTGTCAGCCAATCACGGCTCACTGGGCTTCTCTTCTGTTTTTTCCTGCCCGTTTTCTCCTTTTACAGGAATAGTCTCTTTTGTTTACATAGCCTCTCTTTAGAGCCGGTTACCATGGTTACTCCATGGTAAAGCTCTCATTAATAGATGTGCGCGCGTGTCTTTTCGCTTAAGTTTTTTAGACACCAGGAAATGACCATGAGATTGTTAAAGGCTTGAGTTACCCATGTGCACATCTATCATGTGTCTGATTTCATACAGATGCATTTCCTCTCTCTCTCTGTCATGTTTGCTGAGGGCAGTAAGTCTTCAGCACAGTGCAGGTAGTTTTTACTGTGATGTTTACTGTGAAGTTCCCCAGCTGAACTGCTTGTGAATTTGGACATAACAGTTGGCAAAGTCAAAGGTTTATGTTTGTAAACAAAAATAAATAAAATGTTTGTAAATTCCATTTTATTAAGATATGTTTGTTTTTATGGCAGTGCTTCACGGGGATTTGAGCATGTTCAGCTTCAGGGTCTTCCTCAGGAACAAAGAAGAAGAGATACAGGAGAGCATGTTCAGCTTCAGGGTCTTCCTCAGGAACAAAGAAGAAGAGATACAGGAGCTCCACAAACTTCTTACAACTGCTGGTCTTACCTCACACTCTTAGCATCCACATGTGTGGAGCAAGGAAGGAAGGAAGACGTGAGGGACGGAGGGAGGGTGAGAGAGAGGGAGGGAGAGGGAGAGGGGGAGAGGGGGAGGGAGGGAGGGTGAGAGAGAGAGAGAGAAAGAGAAAGAGAGAGAGGGAGGGAGCGAGCATGTTCTTTACTGGTGTCTGTGGTTTTTTTACTGCTCCCTGTTCCTGCCCCTTGAGATGAGGCTTTGTAGCGACTGTCTCCAGACACCTGCTATCTGCATGTGCAGCTCACCATGGTGATGCCTCTGGTTTTGCTGCCATGTCCCAGAGCGTTCCACCTTAACTACAGACTCCGCCCACTCTCCACTACACCTTTTCACAACACACGATTTGTGTGTCTGGCTGGAACAGGGCTGTTTGTGTTGGTGAGGGTTGAGTCCTCGTACCCCCCGGTCCTCGGTTCTCGTACCCCCCTGTGCTTGTACCCCCCGGTCCTCGGTTCTCGTACCCCCCTGTCCTCGTACACCCCGGTCCTCGTACCCCCCGGTCCTCGGTTCTCGTACCCCCCTGTCCTCGTACTCCCCTGTCCTCGTACTCCCCGGTCCTCGTACACCCCGGTCCTCGGTTCTCGTACCCCCCTGTCCTCGTACCCCCGGTCCTCGGTTCTCGTACCCCCCTATCCTCGTACCCCCCGGTCCTCGGTTCTCGTACCCCCCTGTCCTCGTACACCGTGGTCCTTGGATGTGTCCAGGCTGCTGCTCCCATGTTTGATGCCTGATCTTCACTCTCATGCCATTTCAAAAGTTGCGCTAATGTCTTTATTCCTGAAAGCTGAATTAGGAAAATTACAGGAAAACTCGCAGTAAATGGAGACTCACAGGGGCTCGTTATGTCTGAGCATCTCTTCGTTATTAATAATGTTATTCTGATGTCATGATGTTATAATGTTGTGATGTTATTCTGATGTCATGATGACATACTTTTGTGCAAAGTCTGTCATTCTTTAAGCTTGTTGTTTTTTTGTGAGAGGAAATTGTATAAAGAATCACGTTGTGTTTCGGTCTGTCAGGGTCCCCTGTCCAACCTTCCCAGCATGGACCCTTCATCTCTAAAAGCAGCTATGGTGGGTACACACACACACACACACACACACACACACACACACACACTTTCCCTTGCTCTCCAGACGTGTGTGTGTAACACTGTTGTGAATGCGCAGGTCCAGTTTGATCGTTACCTGGCATCTCCTGACACTTTCATCCTGCCTCAGTTGAACTTCCTCCTCAGTGCAGCAGTCAGGTGAGAGATAGTGTGTGTGTGTTCCTGCAGAGCACGAGTGTGTGTGTGTGTTCCTGCAGAGCACGAGTGTGTGTGTGTGTGTGTGTGTGTGTGTGTGTGTTCCTGCAGACCACGTGTGTGTGTGTGTGTGTGTGTGTGTGTGTGTGTGTATGTTCCTGCAGAGCGTGTGTGTGTGTGTGCGCGTGTTCCTGTACAGCACGTGTACAGTGTAGAGCACGTGTGTTCCTGTTGTGCAGAGCGCTTGTGTGTTCCTGTAGAGTGTGTGCGTGTGTGTGCGTGTGTGTGCGTGTGTGTGCGTGTGTGTGTGTGTGTGTCTTACCTGCACTTCCCACCTTCATGACATATTTCTAGTTTTCCACTTTTCAAACAGTCATGGACTCCATAGTTGTAGCAGTGTGTTTGTTTTGAGACTTTCTCTCTACAGAAGGATGCTTTTAGCATGAGAGTGGTGTTAGAGATGTAGCTCTCTGAGTCACAGTGTTACTGGGAAATGTACCAGCCTGGAGAAGCACTCAGTCTCTCAGGTTAATGTTCTCTATTAACAGAGATGGAATCACGAATGGACCGACCACAGCTAATTCCCTCCCTGTCTGTTTCTCTCTTCTCTTGCTCGCTCTCCCACCTACACACAACCGTCCCTCCTCTCTGCATGGCTTCCACAGACGCCCTCACTGCACTGTTTGAGTACAAACCTTGCTTTAAAATCTAAGTTGGGTTTTGAAATTAAGTTTTTGTGCAGAGAGAAATTGGTTTGTGCTTTTAGTTGTGTTTCTGCTTTGAAATTCTCCATGCTGTTCTCTCCTGTTTACTACAAGAGCTGCACCCTTATTGTCTGTAGGCGGCGCTGTTAGTCCCTTTTATAGAGGTTTCATTTGGTACAGATGATATGATAAATTTTCTGACAACATACATCTCCATAACAACCTCTATAGAATATTTATGCATTTTTAGGATCTTTTTTGGTGATCTGGCATCTCATTATTTATATAGAGAAATGAGTTTGCCTTCATAATAGTTCATATTATTGTTGTTTTACTTTCTCTCCAGTGTTTCTTTGCTGCAACATTCAAAATATTAAGATAAAAAATAGTTTGCATGCAGCTAAAACTGCCTTTAAGTACATAATGTAATGTCCAAGCATCTCTATAATTAACAATGGAGTGGGAGTCCAAGTTCTTTGATGTTTCTCTCAGAACTTGTACCCACAACCAAGAGTCAAAGCTGCAGTGAATATGGCTTTCATTTTAAAACCACAATAAAAGATTGTAATAATTCTATTACAGAGTCACCACAGTTCTTGTGTTTTTAAAAACATAGTTCTTGAAAAAAAACTTCCCTTTGGCTGTTATATCTGTGACAGTGCTTTGAAAATATACAGACAAGAAGCTTTGCAGAACCTGCTGGAACTGAAGCAGACAGATTTAGATCTGAAGGGTTTTCTGTCTCCCACAGAGAGCAGATCTTCAGGCTCTCCACTGAGCTGGTGTGCCGAGCATATGGAGAGGTGTACCGCGCTGTAACCGACTCGTCCAGTGGCTACAGACAACCGGAGACTGTGTTACACCGATCTCCTCAGCAGGTACAAAGCCTGCTGTCCTGAGACCACAGTGTACACAGACACACACCCCAGATGCGCACGCATACACACGCTCGCTCCCAGACATCCAGACTCGAGTCACCATGGCTAACCAGAGGCAGACAGACACCGGCAGAGTGACTGGAGTTAAGAGGAGAGAAGGCTGGTCACTGTGTGTGTGTGTGTGTGTGTGTGTGTGTGTGTGTGTGTGTGTCTGTGTGTGTGTGTGTGTATCCTCTTTCGCTCCCACACTGTTGTGGATAAAAGCCTCTGTTTGAGGAAGAACAGCTCGCACTCTGGAAAAAACCAAAGCATATTTTTCCTCTCCACATGAGCGGAGATTCCCACTGGCAGGCCTGAGAGATCAGACCACAGACCGCTTAGCACCATACACATGCACATGCACAGATACAACCACACACATGCACAGATACACCTACACACACAACCGCACACATGCACAGATACACCCTCACACACAACCACACACATACACATGCACAGATACACCCTCACACACAACCACACACGTACACATGCACAGATACAACCACACACGTACACATGCACAGATACACCCACACACATGCACAGATACACCCACACACACAACCACACACATGCACAGGTACACCCACACACACACCCACACACACAACCACACACATGCACAGGTACACCCACACACACACCTACACACACAACCACACATGTGCACAGATACACCCACACACACACCTACACACACACACAACCACACACATACACATGCACAGATACACCCTCACACACACCTACACACACAACCACACACATGCACGGATGCACCCACACACACAACCACACACATACATATGCACAGATACACCCACACACACACACATCCTATCTGACTCATCTCCAGACTTTAAACACAAACAGTTCTGCTATTTTTCTTATTAAATCCTTTTTTAAACTACATTAAAGTACCCAATAATATTCATATACTGGTGTCTTGTCATTTTTTCCTTTCCTATTTTATCTTCTTTTGGAAGACATTGTTAGAAGGTTTAGGGTTTAGGGAAGGGCATTGTTATAGGGTTTAGGGTTTAGGGAAGGGCATTGTTATAGGGATTAGGGAAGGGCATTGTTATAGGGATTAGGGAAGGGCATTGTTATAGGGGAGGGGCGAGGAGGGTGGGTGAAGGGGTGGAGTGAGGGGGTGGGTCTGGGGGCAGTCAGCACAGCGTCAACCAAAGATGGAGTGTGACTCCAACCAAAGATGGAGTGAGACTGCACTGCTCAAAGTGCTGTCCCTTCACGAAATGGGTTGTGGATTCTATTTTAAACTTGCAAAGTGGTTATTGCATCATGTGTGTCTAAGCAACTATTAAATTGTGTGCGTGCGTGCGTGTGTGTGTACGTGTGTACGTGTGGCCGTGGGCGCACGTGTTTGCCAAGATCATTAAACTTGTGTAGAGTGCTGGTGTATCCTGTTCATTTTTCCATGTTTGGCAGATTTTGACTCCTTTTCCCAGCAACCCGCAACTTATCCTGTAAGGTGGAAAAGCTGAAACTGGAGTGCTGGAGGAGAATGATGTAATATCTGGAGATGAGACCTGCTTTAACGAGACGCTCGTTAGAACACTGATTTTTAATGGCCTGCTTTAATGAGGCATGGTTATTATAACTGATTTTTTTTCTGTTAGTGTTACACGTTAACCCTTCATGAGTTAATATGTTGGCAAGACATGTTTGTTTGTAAGGTGTTTTTCATATACAGGCTATTCCATGTGCTTTGCATAAACATGTTGAGGATTTGTTCTCTTTTTTATTGTTTACTAAGTTATTTATTCCAAGTAGTCAGGTGATTTGTCCTTGTATCTGCAGAGTTGCCAGTGATGCTGAAGGGCCCACACTTTGTCAGAGCTCTTCTGTGTGGCATTGATGCAGGATGGCGTGGTCATCACTGTGCTGTTAGTCCCACACGCATGAAAGGGCCTCAGTCTCAGCAGAGAACATTCTACTGTTACTGCCTCTCTGAGAGTGTTCTTCTGTTACTGCCTCTCTGAGAGTGGTCTACATGCAACTGCCTGTCTGCTAAAACCAAAAGTAACATTTGCAAGCATTTTTTAAACCAAGGAAGTTCTTTGAGAAAGTTTTGGTTTACACAAGTCATTTGAGAACAATACAGATTGTGGTATTGAGGTGAGTTCCATGTTATGGCAGAGCTGAACCTTTTTGAGGTGAAAGGAAAACTTTAATACAAGTCTTAAAAAGCTCAGTTGATGTTATTCATATGAGGCCACCAAGCTAGCTGAGGTAACCAAGCTAGCTGAGGTAACCAAGTTAGCTGAGTCCAGCTTGTTCAGCCTCCCACCATTGTGTTTGTGAGTAGCACATCCCTGTAGATGCCTTGCTCAAAGACACCAGACCTGTCCTGCAGTACCAGACCTCCAGTAATTGATGTTCCTTTTTTGGAGGTAAATACTTATACAGGACACTGTTACACGCAACTAAGCTTTAGAAATCTGCTTCACCTTTTAGCTTTTGTCAGGAGTATAACACTGTAAATGTCCAAGTGTGGTTTTATCCATGGTATGAAAAGGTTATCACTGAATGGATGCCTGGTCTTTCCAACAACCAAAACCACACAAATAATTCCAAATTCTTCAGTGCTGAATGCTGCCTGGAGCCCACAGCATATTCTTATGAAGTAAGGATGTACTGCATGTTTGTGAGGGTTACAGTACAGGGTTGTGTTTGTGAGGGTTACAGTACAGGGTTGTGTTTGTGAGGGTTACAGTACAGGGTTGTGTTTGTGTTGATGGAGGTGTTGGTTGTTGGAGGGTGTTGTGTTTATGGTTGTTGATGGAGGGGGTTGTTCCTCCACTGGGTCAGTGGGCACTGGAGCACATGCCAGACCTTTAGCGCGTGATGTGTGACAGGTGGTCAGGAGCATCAACAGGTGTACGAGGGACCATTAGGGTCCACCTCTTCTACAAACACAGTCAGCAGACGCCTTTGTCCAGCCATCCGTCCATTCATCTCTCCACCCCCTACTCTCAGTTAACTAGAGCGGAGATGCTTCGTGCTCACCCTTCGACCTACTACATGTGAAGAAGCAGATGGTAGTAGCAGGCAGCTGGTTCTGCTGGTGCATGCACTTTCCTGAGTTACGGTAAATCTCGCCATATGGGTCAGACTGGCTGCTCTTGAGAGGGAACAGAGCGCAAATATCCAGTGCATGTTGCTGTGACAGCATTAACTTAAAGGAACGCTTCACTAGTTTTTAAAACATTGCTGATACAATCCTACACCAAGTGTGTGTAAAAGATTGATAAATGTTCTGTTCAGTGTTGAGGTATGAAAGTGTGAATGATGGGGAGACATAGTAGTTGAACTGTGGGAGGGGGTCTGGTACTGGTACTGGTACTGGTACTGGTACTGGTACTGGGTAAAGACTCTGGCCTGGTTCTCCACTGGTGTCTTGTTATGTCATGCACTATAAAAGCTGTGCAAGATTTTTTTTTTTTTTTATCTTTAGCTGCTTTTAAAAGATTTAACTTCACAACAGTCAGAGTTTCATAACTGGATCAGTGCAGGCATGAAAGGTAAATTCAGTAGGTAAATTCTCCCTTTTTTTGGACAACAGAGGGACACTGTGTGCTCATGCTGGGTCTGTGAATAAGGCATGGTTGAGTTGGACACTGGGGTCTGTGATTTGACTATTCATTGGTGCGTAAGAGGGGCAGTTTTTTTTTTTTGTGCGCTTGACACTATTTCAGCAGAGATGGCTTTTTTTATAGTTAATATCTCAGTTAATACCCTCAATTTGACAGGTCTAATACCACATCAGGATCTTTGTCTTTGTCTTAGGAAATGCTGAATAAATAGACTCCCCTCTTTACACAAGCTACTGAATTAATAATCAGGCACCTTTGCTTTTGTAAGTAGATGTTCGTAACCATCAGGTGTGATGCACGTTATTCTATGAGGAAGGAAGCACTCAGTTGCTCACACATTTGGTTCAAGGTTTAAGCTCATTCAGTGGCTTAGAGCTTGTATCATTTTACACTTTTAATGAGATCCGAAGCAGAGAAAACAACGCATGCACTCAGAAAACGCCCAGAAAACATACATACTCAGAAAAACACAGAGAAAGCTGAATTGGAACTGTGTATGAAGACTTTACAATGGGGTTCTGTGAAACCTCCGGCTCATCTGTTATCAGCAGTAATCCTGCCGGGATACCACCTCACACTGATACCACCTCACACTGATGTTGTTATGGTTCTGTCATGCCCTCCATTGTTTTTATAATGACTGGTTTTTATATGATACTGTTGCAGAAAAGATATGTGTAACATTTTTTTAGGAAAGGTTTGTGAAGTTCTACCATGAAGTTCAGTGTAGAACAGGGTAGTCATGGAAACGCTCACTACTACATGATCTCTGCAGGTTCAGGGTTCTGAATCTTGGCAGGAATCATAGTAATTCCAGTAAAATATTACGGTCAGTAACACTGCAATGAGATTAACAATAATAACAGAATGAAGCTTTTGATCCTCATGCCATTAGAAGCTGGTGTGATCGGGAGAACCCAGCCGTGTGCTCGTCCTGCGTCCCTCTCCCAGGACAGCGGGTGCAGACACCCTGCTGTGTGCGTCCTCTCAACCCCCTTACAGTGCCCCAGAGTGTTTGTACAGTATCCCGTGTGTCGTGGAGTCCTGTTGTGCAAGACCCCTCCCCCCCGAGCCCCAGTAAATGTGTTTGCTTTGCTAATGTGAACACTTTGTCCAGATTCCTGGAACATGAACACAAATGGTTACATAATTTCCAAATCGCGGCGCTCTCCAGCCTTTGTACCTCTAACGCTACGTTTTCGTTTCCTTGTTTTCTTTCTGCACTGTTGTTGACGTGAGCGTTGTGGAGGATGACTGTGCTGTGATGGGTGTTAATATTCAGTGTGCTGATCTCCACGTAAGCAGCTGTGTCTGATTCCACCTCCTGTTCCATCCGAGGAGTGACAGCAGCTTTGGCAGGAGTCGCTGTTTTCATTCATGAGTTCATGTCTGGTTGCTTTAACTACGGCTTGGCTGGACACTGGCACACGTTTCTGCTTTAACTACGGCTTGGCTGGACACTGGCACACGTTTCTGCTTTAACTACGGCTTGGCTGGACACTGGCACACGTTTCTGTTCACATTTCACTGTAACAGTTCTGGATCACACCCACCAAATACAACTTCTGCTAGTCTAGACATAAAACCATAAAACATTGATATTGTGTTTTGAATATTATTTGATATGTACAAACTGACTGAAGAATATTATGAATGTCATATGTAAGTAATGACATATTTGTGAAATATGAAGGAGAAGTGGCTCTCAAACAAAAACTGTTCAAACCATTTCACCCCTTCATGCTCAGCAGGGAGGCTTTCACTGATGTTATTAATGCTGTAACATTTCAAAAGTTGGGTTTTTGAGAGCTCAGTGTGAACATGTTGATCTTTGGGTTTGTATTTTACCAAGCTGTCAATGACAGGCCTGTAAACACCACACTGCAGTCAGAACACACCTGATGGGCTAGTAGATAGGTAGTGTAATATTTTACCTTTGGATTCTATACTGTGTGATAACAACCCATGAGGTCCAAGGTCATAACATATGCAATCAATCACACAGTGATTGATGACGTACATCACAGACACGCAGCCAGTGCTCAGTAAGAACAGGTTCGGCCCGGATCCAACGCAGCACGTTCTAGTTTAATAGATGTTAAGAAACAAACATTTCTTTCCATGTATCATTCATATTTTATTAATTTTAGGGGAGTTGCTTTTCATTTTTATATTTGTTTCGGTGGTTAATAGGAGTAATATATTTAGGTCTTTCTGTGAACACAGTTTTGTTACACAATCTCGCCGTGGCGCTGATTTCCCTTCAGTAAACCTAACAGAGGGAGGTACGTTTTACACAAAGCCCTACTTTTGTCTAATATATTACAACAAATAATAAACGTTATTACAGTTTAATCATACGAATATTGTATAATACTCTACTGAAGAGTGAGTAATGTTTCGAGTCATAACAGCGATTTTTATTCATGGCGAAGATGTGACCCCCTTAGTAGGCTAATATCCTAGCCGCTAGTAGCGATAGTCAATAGGAAAGTGTTCCTCGTTCATTCTGATCATTTATGCTGCTTTTCTTTCGTGTGTGTTAGGAGTTTTACACTAGTGATGAGAACCGCTGAACACAATCCAGATGTGACCGAACGAGCTTCACGATAAATCAGGCGAAATAGTTGATAAAACGGGAAAGACTAATTGAGTGTCGTGGAAGTGGTTCGGCAATTGATGATGAAGACCAGCTTAGATTCTTTGCCAGAACCTCTGAGGCCCGTCATTGGTCGTCATCATCCTCAGACACGCCCCTCCCCCGAAAAACGTGTTTTTATTACTGCTCACTCTTTTTTCTCTGTATTCTGCAGCAACTCTGAGCACTTTTCATATTCCTCATCTTGGCTGAAGAACTTTTGTTTCAACCTGTGTACATAAGAATAAGCTCATCAGCCTGTGTTGTAGTTTGAAGATTTTAATATTGATGAAGCCGATGGTGAGGTCATGTTTCGTGTTCATATATGAAGGCTGAATACAAGTAAAAGGAGAACAGTGATTTATTTGTACCATTTTTATTTCTAAAGTTTATATAGTTTTATAGGAGGAGGTTTCATAGACTTTAAAAACATTTTTCAGACGTTTGTAGGTACAGACATCAGTTTGTGGACATTCTTGGCAGTTTTTCTGTGGCTTTTATATTGTTCATATCAATATCAGAATTATATCGTATTATTCACACCTTTACCTCCTTTATTGTAACATTATAGTAATTTCAAGGTTGAACTAATGGATGGATTGTTGGTAAATGTAATTTGAAGCATGGTAGTACTAATGGTACTTCTGCATGGTACTACGGTAGTACTAATGGTACTGCTACGGTAGTACTAATGGTACTACTACATGGTACTACGGTTGTGCTAATGGTACTGCTGTGGTAGTACTGATGGTACTACTACATGGTACTATGGTAGGACTAATGGTACTACTATATGGCACTATGGTAGGACTAATGGTACTACTACATGGTACTATGGTAGGACTAATGGTACTACTATATGGCACTATGGTAGGACTAATGGTACTACTATATGGTAGTACTAATGG
>JAOYMR010000012.1:2787660-2803649 GCA_025802075.1 Tenebrosternarchus preto | reverse complement strand
CTCTCTCTCTCTCTCTCTCTCTCTCTCTCTCTCTCTCTCTCTCTCTCTCTCTCTCTCTCTCTCTCTCTCTCTAACTCCTGTTAAAAGTCTTTTTGTTTTGGATTTGGATTTGAATCCATACTTTTAATCCATTGTGTATCAAAGGCTCACAAAGAAGTTAAACCCTAGTGTACCAATGAAAGTTAAAAACATGTTTGCATCTTGACGGATTCTGGCAGGAAAGTAGCGTCTGGTAAAATGTTTCCTTGTTTACCATGCAGCAAATGAAGCTGTTATTATCCCGAGCGTGAGAGGGTCAGTGCTGCTCTCACATATCGAGAGAGAGCACACTCTCCTAGTGAATAGAAAGGGCTGAATCAGGGCAGCATGGCAGAGGAAGGACGTACACACACACACACACACCGGCTTGCACTGCTGTTGTTAAGCAGTGCCGGGAGGAGTTGTTCTTGATCTGCTACCACCCACGTGGTGTTGTGGAGTTTAGGGTTCAGGTAACCACCATGTGCTCCTGATTAATATAAAACAACCGCAAAGAGGGAACAGGATCTAATATGCTCATTAATATCTGCATGTCTTCGTACAGGATCCATGGACACCCAGTGCAGTGTTACTTTGGTACTGAATCATAATGTGTATAGACAGACAGACATTTAGGTAGCTCGTTCGCTGGGATTGGTAAAGCTAGCTTGCTTTGGTGATCCCAGAGGAGAATTGAAGAATAGTTGCATACATAAGTTGTCAAATGTCCTTTTTGGAGATTTGCTTTGTGCTTTGGGCGTGGACTGGTTTGATATGTGTTCAGTTGTCAGTGATATTCTACCTGCTTCGTTTGCTGCAGTCCTGTTACACATGTATGCTGGTTTACTCTGATATGTATATTCTGTCCTGTTACACACGTGTGCTGGTTTACTCTGATATGTATATTCAGCAAAGCCTGAAGTTTAATCTTAAAATCAAACTGTGCCAGGAATGAAATGAGATGCATTGACATGTCCAACAAACACTGTACAGCTTTCAAACGCGTGTGATTTCACTGGGGTACAGGGGCATGGATACTGCCAGAGCTGTCATTCAAGTTACTAAACTGCTGGTAGATCCATCCTGTTCAAAATCATTTCAAAAATATTTTTTCTCCTGAATGCACGTTGAGATGGTGCTGTCATATGATACTTGGACTGGTCAGCATAATGGAGAACAGCATAATAGAGAATACTTTCACTTCCCCTTAAAGAGACTCCATGGACTGTTGTGAAAGCATTATAGTCTAAGTATTAGTATAATCCTTGTATATTGTAATAATGGGTAGTATAGTGTAAGTTTAGTATAGTGTAAGTATAAGCGTAGTATTGTGGATTCTCTTGCAGTCACTGGTGGCTTTGTGATCATGTACAGCATGGTTCTTGCACTGGTGAATGAGGCTTTGTGATCATGTACATGGTTCTTGCACTGAAGCTCCTTCAAAGAAGAGAAAAGTTAAAGACAACACAACATTTTTCTTTTCTCCAGTTTGTTCTTCAGATTTATCCTTGTACTTTAGAAAAATGACTACTTTCCAGGAATCACCTCACCATGCACCATTAAACAAGTACTTGGTGTGATGGTGGTAGTGGAGCAGATGAACCGCAGCTAGGGGCGTGGTGGTGCGTGAGGATGTAGTCTTCATCACCGCCCAGCAGCACCACACAGCACGCGTCTAACCACAAACACAACCTTGTCTTCAGGAAGTCACTGCTTCCATTCCTGTGAAAAAAAAACCCACTGTAATATTTCGTGATATGAAACAGAGGATCCCACGGTGGGTAGTTGGTTAAGGTACTATGGTGGCCAGGGTGGAAACTGATCCTGGATCAGTGCACTGCCTCCTGACAGCTGCCATTTCACTGTGCTTTTAGATATGCTGGTATTTAGCGAACTTTAGATCATGATGCCAAGTGTTCTGGGCCTGTGACAGTGATCCTGCTCCAGTATGTCTGCAGAGTGTACATCCCCTGGAGATTACACTCGTTCCCGTGGAGATTACACTCGTTCCCATGGAAATTACATTCATTTCCATTTTTTTACACCTCTAGTGTGTCTGTGCCCCATACCCTCTTTTCTGCTCTTGTCTGACTGTAATCTGGTTCTAATTAAAATTCCGATGTTGTTAGGAAACACCAGGAATCTGTTTGTGGCTCGTCGAGAGCAGAGGTTTTCCCCATGTGGCTTAGTCTTCCAAAGTGCTCGTTATCTTATTGACATAGAAGTGGTGTGTTTTCCGAGTTTTGGAAAGTGCATGACATTTAATTCACATCTGCATATTCTGCAACTGTGATCATTGCTTGTTGAACAGGGTGTTTCACTGTTTGTGAGGGAAACACACAGGTACTGTTTTACAGACAGGCTCACAGTACAGGTTCACACTGGGAATCAAACCTGTGGCCTTTCCAGCATGCTGTATGCATCCATCTTGTAGCACAGCGTGACTACCACAATATACTATGATGTGACTACAATAACTACAAAATATATTTGGCAAGATATACATTTAGATTTTTAGTCTTTTTTTAAATTATTATATTCAAATGAAGGCAGCTGAAATGCCAGTCAGTCATTTGTGCTGTTTTGTTGGAATAATTCTGTATGTTGACTTTTTGGGATTTTCTACAGTATCGTTTTCCATTTTTAGGTTTAAATTATTGCATATTCGAGTTTATACATGAATTTGTCTCCACAACTGCAGGTTCAAAAGTAACAGCTTTCTTTCTACTCCTCCCTCGTGTCTCATCTATTTTGCACATTTGATGTGTTAAATTACACCAGTCAGTTTGGTTTGTCTGAGTTTATCACTAGTGCTGCTCTTTTTTACCCTCTTTTTTTTTTAGGAGAGCTGTAGGAGAGATGCAGGAGAGCTGTAGGAGAGCTGTAGGAGAGCTGCAGGAGAGCTGTAGGAGAGCTGTAGGAGAGCTGTAGGAGAGCTGCAGGAGAGCTGCAGGAGAGCTGTAGGAGAGATGCAGGAGAGATGCAGGAGAGCTGTAGGAGAGATGCAGGAGAGCTGTAGGAGAGATGCAGGAGAGCTGCAGGAGAGCTGCAGGAGAGCTGCAGGAGAGCTGTAGCAAAGATGCAGGAGAGCTGTAGGCACAAGACCAAATGGCAGTAACCACACCTGCCCTCTCCGACTGTGAACGGTTTTGAGGCTTGGACAACGTCAAGGCATTTCAGACTTTGTTTGAAAGATATTGAGGGATGTGGATTTGTTTCATAGCCAAGTGGTGGGCCGAGAATCTCTAGCTGCCAGTGCAGTAGTTGAGAAGGCCTTGGTTCCAGTGGAGGAGTTGAGAAAGGCCTGGGTTCCAGTGTGGGATCAGTCCAAGCCTGAAATCCCAGCTGGAGGCCAGAGTAACAGCAGAAACTCTACCCCCAGCACCAGAACAGAGAGCAGTGCCAGGAAACATGCCAGGCCTGCACTCATTCCCTCCCTGCTGGCATTCTATACTATCAGAAGCAAGAGTCCCACAGCTTTTCTCATGACCGCCCTCCTGCTGCCATCTGGCCCTGCTGATTGGATGCTGGTGTGACATCATCAACACAGTATGTAAGGCCATGAGCCTTAGGGGTGAATGAGTGCAGACACTGTTCTGCTGAAGGGACGAACTTGCACTGGTTTCTGAAACACTTATCAGTTCTTCTTTTTCATTTCCCCTTTGATATTTCTAAGCTTTAAAATAGAAAACGTTCTTTACCTAAAGATGAATAGAAGGGAGATTAAAAGGGACTTAATTGTTTCGCTAGAAATAAAGAGCCGGAAGTTTAATGAAGCTCCTGTGAAAGTGCTATAAGTACATAATACTTTCTGGCCAAGTATTCACTTCTCTTTACTAAGCACTGACACTTATATTAAGTATTAAAACGTCTAGCTCCTCCTATCCTTATTAAAATGTCTTATTGTATTCTCCTTACAATAAGCTTATTCTGATACTTCCAGAGAAACTGGAATCTTAATATTTCCTCATTTGAATTCTATGCTGTTCCACTCTGCTCCCCTATCAGTCTTCATATTGTTCGTATCTACCAGGATCCTTCTTAAAAGGACTATACACCCTTGCTGGATTTCTTTTCCCATCTGATGGAGCCCCACTTACTGTTCTTAGAGACTCCAGCCTTCCCTCAGACATACTCCAGTCCTCCTGCACTAGACTCATACGTCCTGATCTTCAACAACTGCCCTGATTCACAAAGTCAGCAGGTCCTGAACCCGGTGTTCAGCAAACATTCCTCGGCTCCAGACCTCAGCATAACCCCGCTCTACCTCTAACACCATCACGTAGTAGCCTGCAACCCCTCTCCCCTTCTACCCCAGCTTCCACCACTCACATCCCCACCCCACCTTGACCCTTTCCCCTCTTTAGCTCTCTAGCACTGATATGTTCCCCTCTTCACTCTCATCATCCATTAACCTCCTCTGTCTTCTCCCTCTGCTCCTTGGTTACTGGATGTGCTACTTAGTAACTGGAGAAAATTAAAAGCAGCTGGAAGAAATTGAAAAATAGAAGAGTTGGCAGCATCTGCATCTTACGAAGCCTGACGTCCTTGTCTCATCAATCCATGTCTCCTCTCCTCATCCCTCTGTTTCCTCTCCTCATTCCTCCGTGTTTCCTCTCCTTTCTGCTCATATCCCAGCATGCATAGCAAACATCTCTTCATGGATGGCAGCTCATCACTTGAAACTAAACCTCAGCGAGACGGAGCTGCAATGAAATGCCAAGACCTTGGGATCTCACAGGAGAACTTCTAGATCACTTCAGCTAACAAAGCACACAACCTTGGGGTAGTACTGGATTAGATACCCCACTGTGTCCCCTCCTACGTTCTCCCATGTCCATCCACTGTGTCCCCTCCTACGTTCTCCCATGTCCATCCACTGTGTCCCCTCCGACGTTCTCCCATGTCCATCCACTGTGTCCCCTCCGACGTTCTCCCATGTCCATCCACTGTGTCCCCTCCGTCACAACTGGACCAGTTCCACATATGGAAAGGTTCTAAACATGTCTGTGTTATGTCTTGTGCTAAATGTTGTATATCTACACCAGAAGCTTGGTAAACCACATTTTGTTGCACTATACACATATGTACATGTATGAATGACAGTAAACTGAATTGAACTGAATAGTACTACCATCCCTCAGGACATAAAGAGGGCATGAACCAAGACTCTGTCCTGCACTCAGGTGGTAGAATGAACTTCAAATGAAGACCAAAGGCTCACTAAACACTTAAATATGTACTTACATATTAAATATGTGCGTATGTATTAAATATGTACTTATGTATTAAATATGTGCGTATGTATTAAATATGTACTTATGTATTAAATATGTGCGTATGTATTAAATATGTACTTGCGTATTAAATGTGTGTACGTATTAAATATGTGTGTATGTATTAAATATGTACTTGCGTATTAAATATGTGCTTATGTATTAAATATGTACTTATCTATTTCTTCCTTCCTGCTTCCGTACTGTATGCCAGCAGTAGCGGGATTGGAGAGATACTCACTTCCAGTATTCTGCCAGGATTCTCTGGGTCTGTGTGTGTAGTGAAACTCCAGAATTCTCCAGGTCTGTGTGTGTAGTGAAATTCCAGGATTCTCCAGGTATGTGTGTGTAGTGAACCCCTCAGGATTCTCCAGGTCTGTGTGTGTAGTGAAGCCCTCAGTATTCTCTAGATCTGTGTGTGTAGTGAACCCTTCAGGATTCTCTGGGTCTGTGTGTGTAGTGAACCCTTCAGGATTCTCTGGGTCTGTGTGTGTAGTGAACCCCTCAGGATTCTCCGGGTCTGTGTGTGTAGTGAACCCCTCAGGATTCTCCGGGTCTGTGTGTGTAGTGAAGCCCTCAGTGTTCTCCAGATCTGTGTGTGTAGTGAACCCCTCAGGATTCTCCAGGTCTCTGTGTGTAGTGAACCCCTCAGGATTCTCCAGGTCTGTGTGTGTAGGAAAGCCCTCAGGATTCTCCAGGTCTGTGTGTGTAGTGAACCCCTCAGGATTCTCCAGGTCTGTGTGTGTAGCGAACCCCTCAGGATTCTCCAGGTCTGTGTGTGTAGTGAAGCCCTCAGTATTCTCCAGATCTGTGTGTGTAGTGAACCCCTCAGGATTCTCCAGGTCTGTGTGTGTAGTGAAATTCCAGGCTTCTTTTTAAAGAACAAAAGAGCAGCAGCATTTGCAACAATGACTTTAAGCAGAATGAACATGAATGTGATTAAAATAGCATCCCCATTATGTTCAGTTAGCTTTAAAAACATGACAGAGGCACACTGCATATGCACTATTTATGCAAGATCTTCTTTATGCAAGATCATTTATGTACACATATGGCTTTATACAGCAGGAACATAACCTGGTTGTTGGATGAGAACATAAGGACATCAGGTAAATGCATCAAAAATCACAGAGTGCTGGCTGGATATTGTACAAACAGGTAATCAGACTGGATATTGTACAAATGCGTAATCAGACTGGATATTGTACAAACGGGTAATCAGACTGGCTGTTTGCTGCTCAGTGAGCTGAAAGGAAAACAGATGCATAGATATGGGCATGTCAGCATAACAATGAAACAGTATTGTTTTATTTTATTTTTCTCTCATATAGATGTTATTTTCTACATAAGCTGATTGCACATTGAGATCCATAATTTTTTTATTGTGAATCAAATAATTTCTGTACAAGTTAAGAAATGTAACAGGTTTAAAATAGGTCACATCTTCACTGTTTTGTCTCTCTATGAAAGTGCAAGGTCTTACTTAATAGATTCTCTCCTATAAAAATTGGTCCGAATAAAGATATTTTTTCAAATTTTTTCAAATGTTTTTAGATTACATATTTTTCCATTTTTATATTTTTTCTGTTTCTGTATTTAATTTAAAAATTGCTGCTAAATACAAGAATAACATTGTCAGTTTACAAAAAGCTTTACATGTAAAGTTCTACTAATCTAAATACTTCATATTTTTTCATAACATCGTTACTCTCCATAGTACATATGAAATAATAATATTGTCATCAGAACAAAACAAACACAGGCAACAACAATAATGAATGCAGTAGATGAACGTATCAGTTTTTGCTAAATTAACAAAGAAAACACAATACACATCTTGTTTAGTTTAAAATATTTTTACAGTTTACAGATTAAAATGAGCAGATTTCTGTCTTAATATTATAGTCTCTCTCTTTAATATGAGTGGCCTGTTTATCTCATAGGTTAATAAGTAATTGTCTGTATTAAGTCTATGGCATCAGTGAAGTTCTGCCCGTGTACATCACACATGAAACACAAACAAAAAAGGAAATAATTTGAAGAGTATTTGCACGACGATTCCAACTGACATTTAAAGAGAAATCACTGCATAGCACTTTAAACTGGTGAAGCTTCCATGTAAAGTGTAAGTTGCTCTGAATGTTTGTTACATATGTCAGTATTCACAAAGTCATAGTGTAGCCTGCAGAACAAATTCAAATCTTACAATTATGTCCTGCTTAATCATTCATAATGCTTTGTTTGTTCAGAATGTGCTTGAGGACTACAAACGACTGGGCTGAAGCCCCTGTATAACCCTTCGTCTTCCTCAGAGGTATTACAATACAAACAGACAAAGCACTGAAATGTACAGCTAGACCTGTCCTCACAGACGTCTGGACGTCTCCACCTGCTGTCTAGACCTGTCCTCACAGACGTCTGGACGTCTCCACCTGCTGTTTAGACCTGTCCTCACAGACGTCTGGACGTCTCCACCTGCTGTCTAGATCTGTCCTCAGACGTCTGGACGTCTCCACCTGCTGTCTAGTTTTGCTGCATCTGAGTGGCTGAACTAAGGTTGATGTGACAGAGGGACTGGTAAACACAAACACACAGAGCAGTACAACCTCACAGAAGACATCAATCCTGGCTTTAATTCTGCATCTAATGTAGGCCTCATTTCACACAGTGTTTCAGTTTAAATGCAAGAAACATTTCTTTCAGTTTTCTAGTACTTGTACAGATGTTTTTGGTTCAGTTCAAACAGCCACCTTGAGGACGGGTGGTGAAATGTACAACACTCTACAGTGTAACAATATAAAAGCTTTAAAAGGTTCTGTTTCTGCCAGAGAAAGATAGCTGTTTATGAGTATTTTCTGAGTATTTTCAGATTGATCCTTGTCCTTTGGCTCCTCTTACAAATAATAAAATACTGAATTAGATCAGAAGAGGATGGAACTGACATCACAACTGAAAGGCAGAACTGAATCAAAGCAAGACTTTCTGCTTATTTTCTCCCAAACTGGTGCTTTTGTAGGATATCATGATTCAAAAAGACATGTACATTGGCCAAAGGCGACAAGCAAATGCCAAGTTCAGGATGAAAAACTACAAAAGGTAAAGAGCTTTGAAGGCAGGGGAAAGTTTGAACGAACTATCAGCAAAATATTGAAACCCACAGCTACAGAACAGTGAGTAGAACAAATGAAAGCAGGGTTAGTGCGATACTCTGAAGGGTTAGAGCGATACTCTGAAGGGTTAGTGCGATACTCTGTCAGTTCTTTAAAACTACAACTAAAGTGGCAACACAAACTCAGAACGTCACAACCATGCTGACATGTTTATCACAGTGCCTGCATGTTAAGAGAAAATAAACAAATATAAGACATTTTAATCTGTGATGTGATTCAATCACATCCTCCCCTCTAATAAATAAAGAAATGATCGATCTCCCTATGTTGTGTTAAAATTGGGGACTCTTTACGTGGGTACGCCCTCACGTGGGTACACTCACACGTGGGTACGCCCTCCCGCGGGTACACACACGCGGATACACTCACGCAGGTACACCCTCACGTGGGTACACACACACGCGGGTACGCCCTCACGTGGGTACACACACACACGGGTACACTCACACACGGGTACGTCCTCGCGTGGGTACACTCACACGTGGGTACGCCCTCCTGCGGGTACACACACACGCGGGTACACACACGCGGGTACGCCCTCACGTGGGTACACACACACGCGGGTACACTCACACACGGGTACGTCCTCGCGTGGGTACACTCACACGCGGGTACGTCCTCACGTGGGTACACTCACTCGCCGGTACGCCTTCACTTGGGAACATACGTGGGTATGCCCTCACGCTGGTATGCCCTCAAGCGGGTACACTCACATGCGAGTACACCCTCACATGGGTACGCCCCTCACGTGGGTACACCCTCACGTGGGTACGGCCTCACGTGGGTACGCCCCTCACGTGGGTACGGCCTCACGTGGGCGCGCCCTCACGCCGGTACGCCCTCACGTGGGTACACTCACATGTGGGTACAGGACAGCCATGTTGTGGGTCTCACTGGCCTGCGCAGCTCCAGTCACAAAGTCGTGTGTTAAGAACCCTGTGAGAAATGTTAAAGGACACCTCCATTCATTCATCAACATGTATCTACCTACCAGAGATTATCCAACCCTGCATGAGTTTAAAAATCAACAACTGGAAGTTTATGAGGTCCGGATTCTGACATATGATATATGAGATCAGGATTCTGATATCTGTTTAAGGAATGAACACCACAGCAGGGTTTTTCCTAGGTTTAGTAACTCAGAGACGATAAAATCCCTGTGTTTTACAGGAGAAAAGCTATCAGGATATGACCATGTAAAGAAACTGAAAAATGGGTGGGTGTGTCCTTTACTGATCCCAAAACACTGCTGAAATGTGCACACATTACACACAGCTTAATCTAGTCCAGCTAAAGGCAACCATACATGAGAATGATACATAACCACTATACACAACCACTATACACAACAATATCAACAAAACCAGAGCAAAAGTTCCATTATATCAATGTTACGCTTCTGCCGCATATATTTACCATATATTTACAAGACCAGAGGGAGTGAGACGAGCTGAGACGAGCTTGTGCAGGTGAGAACTTCACGACTGAAGTTCGAAGCTACTCTCATGTTGAAAGCACATTAATCTGCAGTACTGACACTCACTGAGTTGTGTGTGTAAACGCTCTGTATACGTAATAATCACTGGGTACTCTACACAGTGCTCTCTTAAACACACACACCACAGCTCTACACAGTGCTCTCTCTTAAACACACACACCACAGCTCTACACAGTGCTCTCTCTTAAACACACACACCACAGCTCTACACAGTGCTCTCTCTTAAACACACACACCACATCTCATGGCTTCTGCAATTCAAACACACTGACAACAGAAAGTGTTACATTCTACATAACACAGTCCAAACAGGCTGGTAGTTTCTCCTAATTCCTTCCCGGTCCTTCCATGGAGGACCCTGTTTGAATAAAACTATATACACTATATAAACAATATAAACGATGCTCTAAAACTATATACACTATATAAACAATATAAACGCTGCTCTAAGGACCAGTTGTCTCCCCAGTTGAAGTCGGCCACAGAACAACACAGGCAGAACAACACAGGCGTTTAGCACGACACACAGACATTAGTACACCCAGCCTGGAACTGAGGACAGAAGCTCTCTAAGTACAGATAAAGAGCAAAGGCACACATGATGCAATGGCTTGTGTGTGCGGTTGTGTGTGGGGTAGTGTGTGCGGTTGTGTGTGGTGGTGTGGGGTTGTGTGTGGTGTTGTGTGTGGTGTGGGGTTGTGTTGTGTATGGGTTTGTGTGTGGTGTGGGGATGGTGTTGTGTGTGTGTGGTGTGTGGTTGTGTGTGGGGTAGTGTGTGGGGTGGTGTGTGGTTGTGTGTGGTTGTGTGTGGGGTGGTGTGTGGTTGTGTGTGGTGTGGGGTTGTGTGTGGTTGTGTGTGGTGTGGGGTTGTGGGGATTTAAACTCTGATCACAACACTCTGGGGCAGGTATGTGCTCTAATGTACAATATGTACCTCATCACAGTTTGGATTAAATTTGATTGTGTGAACCATGATAATGATTAATATTTGTGTGTGTGTGTGTGTGTGTGTGTGTGTGTGTGTGTATGGCTGATATGCAGGCCTGTTTTTGACCTGATTTGAGCGCTGGTTCTCTGTGGTAGAAGAAGGCCACTAGCTGAAGCTCGTGTGGTTTGGCTAAAGGAGAACAGGCACCTGCTTTGGCACTTGGTTTAAAGGTCCTCTGCAGTGGCAGAGCAGGGAGAGTTCAGCTGGACTCAACACCCTTAGGCAGCATGCGGTCGATCCTCGCTGCAGGGATGGGGGCGGGGCTGGGGGCGGGGCAGAGGCGGGGTTAGGCACTCCTTCACTCAGCGTTTATCTGTAAGAGAAGAGCAGGGACAGAAACATAAGGTCCAGCAGGTGTGGGCGTGGCACCTGAACGTCTCCTCCAGGTGTGGGCGTGGCACCTGAACGTCTCCTCCAGGTGTGGGCGTGACACCTGAACGTCTTCTCCTCCACGGGAGGATTTAGGGAGAAAAAAATGTAATGTGTCCTCAGCATATCAGTGTTTAGCACTGTTGGCTCTGCTGTGTGTGGACTGGCCCAGACAACCAGCTGTGTTTGGGTGAATTGGTTGTGTTTATCCTGACAGTCAGCTGTGATTGAGGTGTGTGTGTGTGTGTTTAACTCATCGGGCAACTGTGAGTATGTGTGTGTTTACTTCAACACCCAGCTGTGAATGCGTGTGTTTACCCTGACACCTAACTGTGAGTATATGTGTGTGTGTGTTTTTATCCCGACACCCAACTGCGAGTGTGTGTGTGTGTACATGTTTACACTTAGCTGTGAGTGTAAGTGTATGTGAGTGTGTGTGTGTATTTACCCTGACACCCAGCTGGGAGTGTGTGTGTGTGAGTGTGTATGTGTGTGTGTGTATTTACCCCGACACCCAGCTGTGCGTGTGTGTGTGTGTGCATTTACCCTGACACCCAGCTGGGAGTGTGTGTGTATTTACCCCGACACCCAGCTGTGAGTGAGTGTGTGTGTGTGTGTGTGTGTGTGTGTATTTACCCCAACACCCAGCTGTGAGTGTGTGTGTGTGTATTTACCCCGACACCCAGCTGTGAGTGTGTGTGTGTATTTACCCTGACACCCAGCTGGAAGTGTGTGTGTGTGTGTGTTTGTGTGTGTATTTACCCTGACACCCAGCTGTGAGTGGTCTTGACACCATGCGGGGTGAACCCCTGCTGGCTTGCCATGGGATCGAAGTTGAAGTCCAGTGAGTCTCCATCCATGAGCGCGTCGTGCAGGATGGACTCCATGTCACACTCGAAGCGTTCGACAGGCATGCCGTCCAGATCACTGGGCAGTTTCTCCAGGTGTTGTTGCTGTCCTGGAGCCAAGCCCTGCCCGTGGCCGTAGCCGTTGCTGTTGAGGCTACAGTAAGTGGACAGAGCTCCGCCCCCCCCTCCGCCTCCTGCCATAGGGCCGGAGGTTCCGTACTGCATCTGCATGGCTGATTTCACGGCCCCGAGGCGGCCGACCACGCCCCCGAGGCCGACCACGCCCCCGTGGTTGGTCACGCCCCCGCGGCTCATGCCGGTCAGAGGGTGCAGAGTGCGTCCGTTCATGGCCACAGAGGTGGGCGGGGCATGCCCGTGCATGGTGTGGGGGTGAGACAAGGCGTGGCTGTGGGAGGCTCCTCCTCCCATGAGTTCACCCCGCCCACTGGGGTAAGGGGGCAGCATGCGCCCACCTGTGCCATGAGACTGAGGAACAACCGTTTCAACAGAGGCCATCAGGTCTCCGTGAGGCTCGGAGTCTGACGTCAGGAGCTCCTTCAGGAGTCCTGCCGTGCAGCTGAACTGTCCCATGGTCCCAGGATTGGCTCCAAAGCCAGACTTGCTCTCTGGCAGCGGCTGCATGGACATAGGCGACACGCTGCTCATGCCTGCCTGTCCATACAGGCACTTACGGTAGTCTTGCTGCGGCTGGTGGCCGACGCTAGCCAGGCTGGGCGAAGCGTAGGGGGGAAACCCCGCACTGCTGCGCCTGAGAGAGGAGGGGGACGACTGGCCGGTGCTCGAGCCAGGACCTCCTACTGCGCCCACCGGCGGGTTCTTGGGTGAGAGCAGGTTAAGGTTGTCTAGGAGGTTCTCCATCACGTTCTCAGAGCTGCTGTGGCCCAAGGAACTAGCCATCTCCGACAGGCTGGGCAAGGTGGAGGTGTGTTTGGCAGCGGAGCCGGGCCCCGAGTAGACCATGTGGACGTCGGAGTCTCCTAGGTCGTCTTGCTCAGGCATGAAAGGGGAGAGGCGGCCGCTCAGGGTGCTGGCGTTGGAGCTGGTGCGCGGTCGGAAGGTCGTCCAGGCCTCGAAGTCGTCGTTGCTATGGGAGTTGGGGCTGCCCGGCCACTTACTGTACTGAGAAACAGGACTGTCTGCACCTCCATCAGGACCGCCCTGCACAGCCAACTACAAACACAACCACAGTCAGGACAGGAGTCACAACTACAGCAAACAGGACAGGAGTCACTCACAACCACATTAAACAGGACAGGTGTGGGTGGTACTGAGGCATGTAGAAATGGGTGGAGGTGTGCAAGTGATGTTTAGGTGTTGGAAGGAGTGGGAGTTAGGGTTGGCAGGGTGGGGATGGCGTTAGGGATGTGGTTGGATTGTTGGGGGGGGGGGGGGGTAGCTGGTGTCTGGGTACCTTCTTCTTGGCAGCGCGACCCCTGCTCTTGGCGAACTTGCCGGTGTTGTCCATGGATGCGGCGCGGCGACGGGGTGATTTTCCGTTCTTGCCTCCGTCAGGGTTGAGCATCCACCATGAGCTCTTCCCCGTGCCCTCGTTCTGCACACGGACAAAACGACTGTGCAGTGACAGATTGTGCCTGATTGAGTTCTGAGAGAGCGAGAGAGAGGGAGAGAGGGAGAGAGGGAGGGAGAGGGACAGGGGTGGAAGGAAAGAGGAAAGGATGTAGAGACAGACAGAGAGACAGACAGTGGCATGAAGAGAGTTTGCCCTTTTTTCCAAACATTCTGTTGACGGTAAATCACCGCAATGCAAATCCCCCCACCAGCTGTTTTCTGTTCAGCTCCTTCTTCTCTCTTGACCTTTTCTATCTGCCCTGTTTTGATGGTGCGCCCCCTTCTGGCCAGCCAGTGCCAGTCGTTAAGAACGTGTTTGTTTTTCTCTTACTCTGCTGCAGTCTTTACATGAACAAATGCATTCAAATATTCCACAACATCAACTTCCCACACTACAAATTAGTAACAGAGCACATCTGTAGCTGTTTTATATTGTAGTACAAATTCTAAACTCCAAGCTGACAAATTCTATTTTTTAAAAAGGTTCTATTTTGAAACCAGCTGTTTATCAACAAACAATAAGAAACTATTCTATCATATCCAAACTCCTGCCCTCCCTCACCTCACTGTCCCTGACGAACCTTCTACAACATTTACAAACCCTCTACAGAAGTATAGAAGTTACAGCTCTATCAAAGACTGACTCACACCGAGCATGAGAACAGTGACGTAGCAGCAGCTCCACACACACACACACACACGTGTCCACACATACACACACACACCACACACACACATAGACCAAACACATACATACCACACACATGACCAGTTTACATGCTTAGACTCGTTTAAATGTTCAGACTAGTTTACATGCTTAGACTCGTTTAAATGTTTAGTCTAGTTTCCATGCTTAGACTTGTTTCTGCACTGCAGGACAGTACATCAGCAGGACAGTACATCAGCAGGACAGTACATCAGCAGCCTCTCAGCTGGACGTCCGAGACCAACTACCTTCTGTGGTAGTTCACAGCATATCAAGACTCACACTGTGTGTCTCCGATTCTGATGTTTATGTGGCCCCTCCCCCATGGCCCCACCCCGTGTGCTTTCCTCTGTGATGGCAAGATCCCAGCGAAACATTCAGGTGGTCAGACATGATACTCAAGTTGTCATAGTGATCTTCACCATTAGAGCTATTTGTCCTAGACACGAACAAAACTGGGCATTTTTGAGATACTGGTCTAATGGCTGATGATGCATCTAATTTATAACTGAACAGTTAATGGATGATGGCAGCATGTGGTGGATGTGGTGTTTGTTGACTAAAAAGCTTAGAATTCACATAGAGGCCTTGTGACTAAGCAGGAGAGAGAGAGAGAGAGAGAGAGAGAGAGAGAAAGAAAGAGAGAGAGAGTGAGAGAGAGGGAGAGAGAGAGAGAGCGGGATGTGGAACTGGGTGTACTCTGTGTGCTGTGGTTGGACCTGGGTAAATGCACATGGTTCAGTTCCACACAAACTGTTTCAGGGAAGTTGAGAGACATCGAGTTCCAGCCACATTGAAAGGACGTCAAAATGATTACTGCAAGATCAGCTCCAGATTCAGCAACATCAGAGTGGGGCAGGAAGTAGAATCTTCACAGACAGCACTGAACTAGAGAGCTGAGGTCCTGAATCCAGGACACAGATCCTCCAAGCGCCTGTCCGTGGATTCAGGGGGAGGATCTGGGTCAGGATGGTGTTCAAGTCATAAAATCAACAATCCTGGTCTTGGGAAAAGGGACGAGTGAAACTGATACTCACTGAGAAACTGATACTCCCTGTGGAGTTACAGTTTAGAGCATCACAAGAGAGATATCATGAGAGATATGAGAGAGATATCACGAGGGAGATATCGTGATGGAGATATCACGGGAGCACTGCCAAGAGCTGAGTGAACCAAAACTCTATGGAGTAGCGAGTCGCCATAGAGACCCGGTGGGAGCAGTACAACACGGGAAGAGGAGCTTCACATGCTGGTCTTGGAATGCCATACATCTTAAGTGGCTGTTCAAAGGCGCTAGGGGGCGCTAGGGGGCAACAGATGCTGCTAGCGACATGACCAGGTACTCAGAACCTTCTCTTACACCTTCTGCATTGGCATTTCCACCTGACCCAACCCTCAAAGGCTGTGTTAGACCCCCAGACCCCGGGGCCCTGTCTGATGAGAGGCAGGGTTAGACCCCCAGACCCCGGGGCCCTGTCTGATGAGAGGCAGGGTTAGACCCCCAGACCCCGGGGCCCTGTCTGATG
>JAOYMR010000012.1:2678099-2688429 GCA_025802075.1 Tenebrosternarchus preto | reverse complement strand
TCATCATCATCATCATCACATCCCTCTCTGTGATTAGTTCATCATCATCATCATCATCATCATCATCATCATCATCATCATCATCATCACATCCCTCTCTGTGATTAGTTCATCATCATCATCATCATCATCATCATCATCATCATCACATCCCTCTCTGTGATTAGTTCATCATCATCACAGCCATCTTGCTTGGACTCGTGCCAAGAAAGGTGTTGAAACACAAACCAAATGAAAAAACAAACCTTTACTGTGACTGACAACATGATGAGATTAGCAAAAGCTCTGTGGCAAATTGTGCAGGGGTGCAGGTATTAGAGAAACAAGTTGAATGTCACATTTTATTGTTTTCGATTTACAAAACCTGTGACTTCTCATGGAACTTTTAGTCTGAGACGCAGAACAAACAGCAGAGTTGACTGTGAGAACAGCTCAGGCATCTTTCTTGCTGATTCAGTCATTTGCTTAGATCAAGCCCAAGGTGATGTTCTAAAAGCAGCGTTAAAGGAATCAACCACAGACACGGGGGACACAGGGATACATACTAATGCCTGCGAGTAAACATCCTCTTCCTCACACAGAGTAAGCATTTTTGGAAGGAGATGATGAAAGTGTGAGACAGACAGTGTTTTTTTTTCAGACTACATAACTTGTGATGCAATTTGCACAATTTGAAGATTATTTTTCGACCTTCCATTTTTGGGCACATTAAACTACATGCATATGTCATCATAACTTATTTAAGTCATTTTATTTCACTTTGATGAGAGCAAAGCTCATAATTGCATGTACCTCACGCCACCCTGTTTCCCTGATTAAAATTTTACTCTTCCATAAATAATACATTTAATCATGCATAATGCACGGCTCAAACAAACTATAGCTTTGGAAACTTTAAAAAGTATGTTTTTGAATGTCATTAAATGGAGAATAATCTCTAGATGTTGCAGACTCAAACATGCTAGTTAGATGGCAACGATTCAGGGTGTAATGGAAACTTCACTTAGATACAGAGGGAGTGTGGGACTATGTGTGTGTGTGTGTGTGTGTGTGTGTTTGTGCATGTGTGTGTGACTGTGTGAATGTGTGTGTGAGTGTGTGTGTGTGCGTGTGTGTGTGCATGTGTGTGTGTGTGCATGTGTGTGTGTGTGTGCATGTGTGTGTGAGTGTGTGTGTGTGTGTGTGTGTGTGTGTGTGTGAATGCATGGTGTCTCTATTAGTGGGTGCAGAATTAAAATGGAAATGAAATCAAAACATTATGGACTTTGAAAGCTGGAGGCCTTGAACGCTCTTTGATGTGATGCACGCGGTGGAACCGTCCAGCCACCGTCTGCAAAAGCACATGGTGTGTGGCACCGATGCAGGTTCACTGCGCTGGGTAACACAAGGCCAGTCATCCCTTCCTTTGTTTATTACCGGGATGCATTTCAGAGTAGCTGCAGTCGTCACTTCAGGGTTGTATCTGTCATGTGCTCACAGGAGAACACTGAAGAACACCTGGAGAACACCTGGAGAACACATGGAGAGGCTGCCTCAGGAGTACCAACCACCAGCACAGACGAGGGTCGTTCTGCTAGGTCTGAGAGATTACACTGTCCCGATCTGTGGGGAATTCACAGTTTCATTTAAACACACAGCAGACTGAAGCTATACTATATGTTATGGTCGACATGTGATGATGTGAAGTTACACTGTCATCTAACAGAAACTATGCTGGGTGTGTGTGAGAACGCTGGTAATGGGGAACATCGGCCTCTTTGTCACTGATGCCGATGAATGAAACCTATAAGAGCAGGGAAGCTGTGGTTTGGCAGGGAACAGATGGAGGAGGAGGTGGAGGTGAGGACAGAGAGGTGGAGCATCACTGCACCCTCAGTGCAGACAGGAGAGCAGAGCGCAGAGGTACCTGTGGTTGGAGGAACCACCCTCCTGTGGGCTCCCTCCACTCCAGCATGCTGTGTCTTTAAAGAGCCTCCCTAAGACTGGAGGAGGTCTGTGTGTGTGTGTGTCTTGAAAGAGTGTGTTTAAGTCAGACTGGTCTGTGTGTTAATGAGCTGAAGTGTGATTTGGCTGTTAATGATGACTAAATCAGATAAATAAAAAAAGAATCCAAAGAGAAGAATTTCATTAGTGTGAAAAACACTGTGTAGGTTTAAAGAAACAGGACGTGTTCTGATAACACCCTGACCTGGAGAAGATGAACCTCATAACCACTGGTAATGCACAACCACCATTAAACCATCTCTAATCCACTGTATCTTCAACAAATCAGTATTCATCTAAGGAGGTGAAATGCTAGGAGTCAAAAAAGAGGAGAACTGTGGCGAACTGTTTAAATACCGTCTTCCTTTAAGTTGGTTATTTTTTTAATTTAAAAAGTGATTAAATTTCTGAATTCCACACTTAAGTCAAGAGTGTGTGGGTGTTCGAGTTCCCCAGCGTGTGACATATTGCAGTGTGAAATGTTTTCCTATTGCACACTTGGTTCTGTTGCAAGCCGAGGGGTTACTGCTCTGCAAACTGCACAGATGGTAATAGAACTCATCAGATGGTAATAGAACTCATCAGGAAAACAAACAAACCAGGTTGCAGTGTTTCTCCATTAATGCTGTCACTTACCCCACAGCAGAAGGTGGAGGGATTCGACCAAACCCCCTTCCTAAGAGCTGCAGGAAACCTCAGAGACACCAACACACCAGGAGGGGAAGGTTTCCCCAAACAAGGAAATTACAGTAATGATATAAATACTATTGAGTGCACACAATAGTTTCACACAATAGTTTCACACAATAGTTTCTTTCTCTTCTTTTGTTTTTGTTTGGTTTATTTATCTTGCAAAAACAATGAAACATTCTAGCAAACATTCTATAAAATCGGAAAGTACTAAATAAATAATGTATATGGAAAGAACCAAAAACTTTCAGTATGTTTGTCAGAAAACTTGGCACTGTAAATATCATGTACTCCAGGGATTTGATATCTGCACATAGATGTTGTATAACCCTCCACTGTTTCACTGGGGAAAGCGTTTGCAGGACTGGCCACCTTCTGTGGGGGATATAGTCAGACTGAACACATAGCAACAGCACAGCAAATAATCTGAACTTGCATCTGTGTGCTATTACACATTAGGCACCTGGATAGGGACTGAGAACACAGTATCATTTCAGTGAAAGTGCACAATGATCATCGCAAAGATTCTTTTAAATGCAAAAAGGAAGATTGTACAGCTCAGCAGCTGCAGAGGAGCTGTGAGCTGCAATCTGTCTCAAATGGAAATAGTTGAGTGGATTTAATGAATCACACAGTTGTTACTGCATAACACAGAAACAAGCACAAGGACCCAGAAATGGACATGGGAGGAGCCTGTAAGGCCATTTTGTCATTCATTCCATCTTGGTTTAGATCTAAATGTTTAATGTTTGATGCGACTGGGAGACTGGGAGAGACAGAGAGAGAGAAAGAGAGAGAAAAAGAAATAGAGAGAGAGAGAGAGAGAGAGTGAGAGAGAGACAAGAGAGAGAGAGAGAGAGAGAGAAATCCATTGTGGATAATTAAATCAGAAAATCGGTCCATTTTCCATGCAGTGGTCTGTGAGAATGCCAGGTGTTGTGAGCCATCACTGGTGTATGCCAACGAGCACAAAGTTATCACTCCTGAACACCGGAGGAGCATACTACCCCTCCCACACACACACACACACACACACACACACACACACACACACACACACACACACACACACACACACACCGACCCCGTGGGAGAAGCATGTGCACTCAGGGGCATTCTGGGACGATCCGTCTCGGATAATACAGGCTCCGAGATTTAAGTTGTGAGATTACAGCAGTGGCAGGGGATACAATTAGTGCTGGCTGTTCGATTTTGTATTTTGTCCAAGGCTGCTAAGTTCAGGAGTGACTACCGCCTCATACCTCCCGCAGCACTGATAAAACTGGAGAAATACAACTCCAGCCTTGAAGGCATGGTCGTTTTGGGTTAGCCTGCTTTTCACACTGGTTAGCAACATAATTCATGTTTTATTGTTTCCCCGTCTTATCTGTCTGATTAGCATTGCAAAAATATTTTGCTGATAACACAGTTTACCTCATAATGAGAACTGACACCATCAGAGCACAGATTCACAGATTAAATTAACACCTTTAAGATAATATGGAACAGCACATAAATAAACTCTAGAAGAATTGAAACACTGATGTGAAAATTCCACTGGATATAGTTTAACCATTTCTTCTCCACGAAACACTGAATAGATACATTAGAAACGGAGACTTCCTTTGTTCAGAAGATCAGGGCAGTTTGTGCTGACTGATGACAAAAGCAATTTTATTCCCATCAGTGGGTCAAAGAATAAACCATCTCACATTTAATCTTATACTGGGAACAGCAGGATAAATATTATAAGCTCCACTGCCCATTTGTATTCTACCCTAATAAGAATATGCATTAGTTTTGTTAAATTTCATAATAATCCTAAGAGACACTGTAAACAAAATACATTCAGAGCGGCAGCACCATTCCCATGTGATTCACACCGGAGCAGCTCCTTTGTAAATAAGCCGTTGACGTTTCAGATGCTGTCCTGGTTTAGCTGACCCTAAGATCTCTGCCTCATCACACAGCCTTTTGGGAACCAGCAGTGAACAACGTTCTTGTATTTTGGGCAGCCTGACGTTCTTCAGCACCTGTGGGGCTTCCTGGCCCTTCTGACCAGCTTTGTGTGACAAACATGTAACACTATCCTGCATTGTCTCAGGACGCCGCAGTCACAGCTGTCAGCATTGGACCAGCGCTTCGCCACACAGGAACCCTTGAGATTTCTCTCTTTCTCAATCCTCCCTCCCTCTTACTGAGTATCTGTGATCGTCTGATTCTTCTCTATCAGCAAGCAAATACCCAGACTCCTCTTCCTACATGTCCTACTCCTATTTCTACATCTTTTATAGGAGCTTCATCTTCAGCGTTATCAGAACTCTCCCATCCCAAGTCAGGTGTGCAAAATTCAGCAGGACACTCATGGATTTGAATTGTCTAGAAATCTGACAAATATTCCGAATAATATAATCAGTAGGTGAAGATGGTAGAGCAGAAGGAGTCTGATCTTCTGTTACTGCACATTCTGTCCAGCGTCGCAGCTGACAGGAGGAACTTGTCATTTACTGGGACTTTAAGCAGTTCTGCAGGGGAACGAGACAGAAAAACGGAACAGTTACAGGATGTGAGTCCTGGGTTCGTCCACCACACTGGATAATACGCTGATGTTCTTCCTCACCAGCAGACTTACGGAGAACACTGTGGCATCACAGAATACAGTATACAGAATACAGTATACAGTACATATGTGCATCACAGAATACAGTACATATGTGTGTCTTGGTTGAACTGGAAGCTGATGACCTTGGCTGGCTGTTAGGAAGGTCAATGCCAGGTGTGGACAGAGAGATGTTCTGACCCTGAGACCTGACCCAGCATGCCTGTGTCTACTGTCTACTGGTCCCGGATCAGTGCCGGTGCAGGCGTTTCTCAGGGGAAGCCTTTGGAGGTGGTCTTGTCCTGAAATACACTGACACAGTAAACAGTGATGCTAGAGTCCCTCTAAACTGGGTGAAACAGTGAAAGAGACATCATTTAAAGGCAGGGGAAGTAAATCCTTTAAAGGTAAATCTTTTAAAGGTCCACTGCCTTTCACTGGTAAATGACTTTTAATATCATATTTTTGTTTTCGGACTGATGTTGGTACAGTACATTTATGTGTTTAGTAAGACCGATGAATATGTGATTAATAAGATCCATGAATAAGTGATTAGTAAGAGCCATAAATGTGTTTAGTGAGACCCATGAATATGTGTTTAGTGAGATCCATGAATGTGTTTAGTAAGACCCATGAATATGTGATTAGCAAGACCCATGAATATGTGATTAGTAAGATCTATTACAGAACAGGCACATCAAGAGAGGACTAGCTGTCAAATGAAGAGCTTAGAACATGAGATAAAATATATGTATATATGTAAATATGTAAATATGTCTGTTAAATGTCTTCATCATTTTCAAACTATTTTAAAAGTCATGGCCCTTTTTTGCTTTTACTCAATAGAAGGAGTACAAGAAAGACCCATTGATGCTCTATAAATGGAAGGATGGATGGAAGGATGGATGGATGGAAAGACGGAAGGACGGATGGAAGGAAGGAAGGACGGAAGGACGGACGGAAGGAAGGAAGGACGGACGGAAGGACGGACGGAAGGACGGACGGAAGGAAGGAAGGAAGGACGGACGGACGGAAGGACGGACGGAAGGAAGGAAGGAAGGACGGACGGAAGGACGGACGGAAGGACGGATGGAAGGACTCTCTTCAAAGGGATCCTACTCCTCCAATTAGCATCAACTTCACTAATAAAGAACTTCATAACAATATCATTTCTTTTTCATTTTTTTCCATTTTCATTATCATTCATATCAATATAAGTTTTTTCATTAAACATATAATAGTTGCATATTGATCATTAAGACAATTGGACATACGGCAAATTGAAGGTCTAAATAAAATCAGAACTTCTACTTTTCTACGTTTTTTTACTCTCATCCGTTCGATCTGCTCCTGTAATCGTGTGCTGCACAACACCATGATCAAGCCCACTGTGGGTCACCCAGGTGGAGGTGCTCACCCTAAGATCACCTGGAGCTGGAGGAACTCATGCTTCACCCAGAACTTCATGATGGTCCCCTCAGCTCAGCCTGGGATCCTCCTTCATAACATCAGCAGACCTGACAAGCTATTGGAACTGTTGGTATCTAATTGTAACTCTCTGTCTAAGCGCACAGTTGTATGTTATTCAGAACAGCAGAAGACGTTTTCCTTCTATGTACACCCACAAAGCCACTTTGTTTACGTGGTTGGAAGAGTGTTTACTTCCAGTGTTAGAGAAGAGCTGGAGGCAGAGTTGTTTTGGTGCGTCAGGATGCTGGAACAATGCCGTGCAGATCTAACACACCGTGTACTGATCTCTGAGTAAGATCAGGGCTGTGGTGGTGGAGAACGACTCCTGGCATTAACCAGATGTAGCTGCAGGTTGATGCATCCCATTCTCTCCACTCACAAGTCTTAAAGGAGACCTGACACAGTCCCGCAGTAGCCCACTGTAGACCTGACACAGTCCCGCAGTAGCCCACTGTAGACCTGACACAGTCCCGCAGTAGCCCACTGCTCCAGCTCATGCTTCTCAAACTCAGTGTGATTCTGAAACACCACTACAGTGGTGCTCATGGGAATAAACTGTTTATTTGAACTTTCTTTCATTTCTACGCATCAAGTGACTCATGACAAAGTCATGACCTTTGGTTGCATGTGTACAGAACCATGAGCTGATCAAACACTCTCCCAGTGTAACAGCAGACAGCAAGGCTGGGACAGCGCCGCATCTGGAGTGAACGTGCTTCTACAGGTTCCAGTGAACCAGTCTAATTAGTGTCAGTCAGGGAAAGCAGGCTGAACTAAGAGGCTGAAAAATAAAACAACACTTCCATGAAGACAATGTAAAAACACAGAGGTCTTTTAGCTCTAATTACTGATGGCACGACTGGTGCCCAGTTAAAGATTCCAACCTCGGATCACTGCCTTGTTAGGCTTGTGGTTTTAATAGAGACACTGTAGCCTTGTAAAAGGTAAAAAAAAGGCTTTATTTTAATTCACTGCATTCTGTCTTCAGTTAAGGATAAAAACAAACTTGCCCAAACTCCGCCAAAAGAATCTCCACTGTAGACAAAAACAAATGAATGGAGTCTGTATTCTGTGTGTCCTGAGGCATCTCTTCTCTTTAAGAGACTGCAAGGCGCTTTGCTATTGGTGAGGCGTCTTCATCTGTCAAAACGGCGTGGGCGGGGCCCGGCTTGCTGCGGTGCGCTAACGGCACGGTCGGCTGAAGTGGCACTTTCTCAGTTCTGTCGCGGAGAGCATCTCTCCAACCCGGGTACGGTGACGGCAGCATAGCCTCCGGTTCGGGCGCCTGACAGGAAATTCAGGGTCGTTCTGTGGAGTCCATGCGATTCCTCCCTTGAAACTGCGCACCCAGCTGGATACGCAAATATTCAGTAAGGAGAAGACGCGAGACAGACGCCAGCATACTTGGCTGAGGGAATCGAGAAGAATATGATGTTCAAACGCCACTTGCTTTTTGTGCTCTACAGCGTCTGCGGAACTGTCATTAAAGGTAAGAGCTGAAAACATACGCCGTTTATTGCTTCTGGGCGTGGTATGAGTTGGCTATCTTGCCCCAAGACAAGACCACAGTTGAAGCACTCTATCACAAGTGTTATTTTCAGATGTGCGCGAGAATAACGCGTTAAAGAAGTTCATCTTTTTTGGGAGAGAGCATGTGGTGCTTTCCCGTGAATGATGACACGGCATATTTGAGTTCTGGGTGTATTACAAGAGACGAAACGCGCATTTCTTTACACTAACAATCGGCGCCACATCGGTGCGTAGGACGTTCTCATGACGGAGAGTGAAGGGACGTGAAATAAGATTTACGCGTGTTTAACATCTACTTCAAACCCTGAATACCTTAAAGGTAGTTAGCAAATGAGGAACTGAGTTAACTGTTTCACATTCATAACTGATTACTCTTAAGACTGTGGGGGAAAAAACTTGAAATGAATTGACCTCCAGTAAGAGTCAGTTTTCCTCAGTTCGGAGGATGTGATTTGATTTTGTATGTAGCTGTATTGTACACGAGTCCATCGAAACGAGGCGAAATCGTCCTCTAAGTGATGCAGGGACCGGCCGTTTCACGCGATGCAGCGTTTATCACTCTGTTAATTCAGCAACAGTGATTTAACTTCGACTGCGCGAGCCGGAACTGATTGCGCTCCTATCAGATTGTGGTATTTACAGCAGTCTGCATCTTGGGGTCGTCGTAACATAAGCATCTGAATTTATCAACGCTACACGGCGGGCTTGGCCACCGTAGGACGCGGAGCTGCGACTGTATCTGGAGACACGTGCCCCACTGTGACATAGGTTGTATATTCTGTTGTATATTCATTTCTCATATATTGTAGTTATACGTTTTAAACGTTTTAAATCGCGTTAAAACAATGTAATAGGCAAATGTAAATGGAAGCTGATATACTGGACTGTAAAAAATTGCATGCACTTTCTGTTAAAATAGCCGCCTATCTTAAAATTCAGTTTCCTACCGTTGCGTCTAAGTCTAAAGCGATGACTGCACTCCCTCCCTCTACAGTTATCCGCTCACCGAAATTTCGCAATCTGGGTTCTGCATTGTTAATTTGACAATCTCTCGTTTTAGCCAGCGGCCGCCTCCTAACCGGTGAATCTTAGTGATGTTGGATAAAAATGCCCAAATGTGCGCTATGAGTTCACGCGGCAATGTTTAGGTTTAAGTGAAAACCAATACGACAATTTGCCAGGACCATAAATCATACAGAAAAGATGCTAATGACTGCAGTCATTTCCCACATTGAAAATGTGACAGTGTAAATCAGACCTGACGTCTCGCTGCTCGGGCTGTCAGCACAGTAGTTAGCAGTGAGCGGTTTGCGTGTTGTATATATAATCTGTGTGAGATTTTTCTCATTAGTAGTGCTGTGTCCGTGGAGCAGGGGCTGGTTTTAAACCTAGGGAGTTACTACAGGAAGTTAGAAAATAGAATTACACCTCCGTCTAGCCCTTGATTTAAACAAGGAGAACCAAAAAACACGAAAGCTATTCCAAGTTATTTATTGTTGTTTTTTTTTTTTGGTCATTTGCAATTACTAGCTGCCGTTTCACAAAACTGGCAGCGAAGGTTTCTGCTGTGGCGTCGAGATTACGGAAATGACCTGTTTGGTCTTCCCAAACACTCTCATCACAGTGGTCATTTCTCTTTCTGCTTCCATTCCAAATATTTATTTTTATTCATGTTATGTCAACATTTTAATTTAAAAGATTTGTTCTTTTTAACCGGGGGGAGGGGGGGGGGTAACACAGGTTAAGGCATAAGAGCTTTAAACTGTTTAATTGTGAGGGGGAGTGGTTAGAGGCGGGACATGTCGATGGGCGGTGTCGGTTGATCTGTGAGGGGGAGTGGTTAGAGGCGGGGCATGTGTCTGGGAGGTGTCTGTCAGTGGCTTTGTCCCTGGTTCTTCGGTCCCTAAAGGCACTGGCTCTAAGATGGAGCTTATTTTTACCCACATGAGCTGCTTGCACTGTGGAAGAAGGAGAGTCTCTGGCTGTTAGTACAGTCTAGTCTCTGGCTGTTAGTACAGTCTAGTCTCTGGCTGTTAGTGCTGTTAGTACAGTCTAGTC
>JAOYMR010000012.1:2633258-2644825 GCA_025802075.1 Tenebrosternarchus preto | reverse complement strand
TTTTTGGTCATTTCATAATAATGGTGAAATAGATTTAAACACAACTGAATTTAAATACACCAGTGTATGTGTATGTATGTGTATGTATGTGTATGTATGTGTATGTAGGTGTATGTATGTGTATGTATGTGTATGTAAGTGTATGTATGTGTATGTATGTGTATGTATGTGTATGTAAGTGTATGTATGTGTATGTATGTGTATGTATGTGTATGTAGGTGTATGTATGTGTATGTAAGTGTATGTATGTATGTATGTGTATGTATGTGTATGTATGTGCTGGTCAAATGACCCTTTCCACAACCTTCATCATGCCTCAGGAATTTCTATCCCTATTGCATTTTGCAGAACATGAAGAAATTACTGAATAGTTTCTGAGGTTAAACAGAGTTCACACTGCATCACAATAAAACCCATGGCAGAGCACGGGAACATATTGCTCTCCATGGAAACCTGTGGTTCAATTAGATCTCATCACTGCCCTGCAGCTTCGGGAGTGAACATCCTTCTGTTCCTCACATTAGCACCTGCTTGCCGGTGCTCGTGCGGAGGACTAGGACGTGGGCTCTGTACCAGCCCGTCTTAACCTGGGGCTAGACCGCACCAGAGACAGCGTTCGTCTGCTGCGCTCCGAGACACACGCGCATCTGTTCCCCGGTCGAGCGGCGGGAGCTCGGAGCAGCCGGCGCTGTGTGCCAAAGCGGACCATGTCCGTCACGTCAGCGGGACGTCAGGCCTTCGGAGCTCCAAAACATGCATGTCAAACCTAAACGGCCACTGACACGTTAACATCCCGACGCGGGACGGCCACGGACGCGCTAACATCCCGGTGCGGGACGGCCACGGACGCACTAACATCCCGACATAGGAGGCCCACGGACGCGCTAACATCCCGGTGCGGGATGGCCACGGACGCGCTAACATCCTGACGTGGGAGGGCCACGGACACGCTAACATCCCGGTGCGGGACAGCAGGGCTTTACTGCTGACGGCTCCATTTTTTTTCCTTTAAGTGCTGAACAAAACAAATGAGGACAAGTCGCATGCCGGGATGTTGCCTCCGTTTAAGGCAGACTCATCGAGGCAGCAGTTTAAGGCAGACTCATCGAGGCAGCAGTTTAAGGCAGACTCGTCGAGGCAGCAGTTTAAGGCAGTCTCGTTGGCAGCAGTTTAAGGCAGACTCGTTGAGACAGCAGTTTAAGGCAGCCTCGTTGGCAGCAGTTTAAGGCAGACTTGTCGAGGCAGCAGTTGTCATAGCACTAACACTGGAATGCAGTAACCCTTGTGAGTCAAAGGAGAGATTCAGACAGCAAGAGTCGACCAGGGCCGTCGGGACAGTCAGACAGACGAGGTGTGAATGTCTCCATCTGTGAATTAACAACTGCAACATCATCGCTCACTAGAACTACCTTCAGAAAGACAAAAACCCATATAATAGTCCAGCCGTAATGTTATTTGATTAGTACTTTTGTTATTATAATATTTATTATCATCATGATTACTGTAGTTATAGAGTTATAGATATTATTATTATTAACTAATAATAATAATAATAATATTATTATTATTCCAACTGCTGTTTTTACTGGGGGTGATGGTGTACTTTTATTTTTGTAATTATTACTGTTATTGTTGTTAATTGTGACTACAAATACTACTACTAATAATAATAATGATATAACAAGTAGTTTTGTAGTATTCTGTTTTCATACAGTAGTACTAAGATCTGTCTACTCTCTGTTTAGCTGTAGCAGTGATAAACACTAATCGGTCTGGTCAAACACTAAATCTCTCCAAACGTTTGTTCAGCACAGTTCAGTACTGTTGTTGGAGAGACACTCAGGTCCTGACCCAGTCACACATCCTCGCTCACGCTGATATATGTCATAGCAATTAGAACAAACCTGGAGGAAGTGTGTGAGGGTGATACCATCAGGAGTCTGGGCAGGTGTGGTAGTGATCACACTCTGGGGTTAAGCCTCCAAGCCATTCTGTGAACACACACACACATACACACACACACACACACACACAGACACACACACACACGCACACACACAGACACACGCACACACACAGACACACATACACACACAGACACACGCACACACACACATGCACACACACACGCACACACACACGCACACACACACACGCACACACACATACACACACACACACACACATACACACACACACATGTTCACTGTGCAGTCGTGCTCATTATCACTGTCCTTTAGGAAACTGTTGCCTTTCTGCCACAGGCTGATGACCAGCACCACCAGTGACTCGTTCAGTTACACTGTTCACTTATACTAGATGGGTGTGTGTGTGTGTGTGTGTGTGCACTTATATGGGTGTGTTGTAGCATGTGTATGCATGTACATGATGTGTGTGTGTGTGTGTGTGCACATATATGGGTTTGTTGTAGCATGTGTATGCATGTACGTGGTGTGTGTGTGTGTGTATTCATGTGCTTTCTTTGCTTGTGCACGGGATTAAACAGTCAGATGAAGAGTTATCAGTTACAGAGTTATAAGATGCAGTTATCAGCTGAAGAGTTATCAGATACTGAGTAATCAGATGGAGAGTTATCAGATACAGAGTAATCAGATGGAGAGTTATGTCTGTGATTATCTAATAAACACATGAATGCTTATGAGGACAAGGAGGGGAATGATAGTCTGATAGAGCAGCTATAAATCAACAAAGTGCTCAGCACCAGAGCAGCAAGACTCACAGCTGTAGTGGAGCTCACTCAAGCCTGCTCCAGAGCCTGCGCTAGAGCCTGCGCCAGAGCCTGAGCTAGAGCCTGCGCTAGAGTCTGTGCCAGAGCCTGAGCTAGAGCCTGCGCTAGAGTCTGTGCCAGAGCCTGAGCTAGAGCCTGTGCTAGAGCCTGAGCTAGAGCCTGCGCTACAGTCTGCGCTAGAGCCTGAGCTAGTGCGTGCGCTAGAGCCTGCGCTAGAGCCTGGGCTCGCAGCCGCCGCCAGCCAGTGATAATGAAAGACTGAAGAGCACAGGGACTCCATTAGCTTCATGCTAATAAGAACAAAGCACTTATAGCTTGATAGCTTTTCATAGGTGGTAAGTTACCCTGGGGAGGTGTTCCTTAAAGGGGGACATAATTCTGTATACAATGTCTGATCAGTATTCACTGAGATTCTAGTGTAATAAATTTAATAGTGTTTAGTTTGTTGTTATTCAGTTTGAATTGTTTATTATCTGGTATTTGGGTCCAGTTGTGTTAAGATTCTTGATAAAGGGATAAAGTTGTTTTTTTAGGGGATAAAGTTTTTTATATATATTCCAAAAACAGGTTTCTTGGATTGTTTTGGAGGAGTTGGGTTTAGTCACAAGCATCAAACCCTTTCCTTTGTGACAGGAATCTCAAAAGATTTCCCTGGTGCTGTGAAATGTGACCCACACTTTATTTCATCCACAGGATGATGACACACACGGTACGTTGCCTCTCACTAGTTATATTCAAATGAGATAAAAGTTCATTAAAACTTGGAGGGAACTCCTGTAGTGACACAGGTGTGTGAGGTGCTGTGGGTCCTGAGGTGTGGGATGTGTTTGCTGGTTGGCTCAGTGAGAGCTGAGGATGAGAACCATGCTGAGGATGCTAGTAATGTGTGTAGTGTTTCTGTCCTGTTATCAAAGCTTATCTGTGATGTCACTTCCTGCAATATTGATCTCAGACACATCCGGTTCCTTTTATCACTGTAGTGTACAGTGTGAAGCCAGAGAGTGACAGCATGCCTGAGAACACACACACGCAAATACATAAATACACACACCCCCAAATACACACAGAAATACACACACACATACCCACGAGCAAACATGTGCAAGCACACACACATGCACACACGTGTGAACACACACACACACATACACTCACACATATGCATGATTCCACTGTGGCTCATATCCTCTTATGTTCATTGATTGATACACACACTAAACGGCAGTAATATTTGTTTGAACAGATTCAAGTTTCCAGCGGGGTTGGATGGTGGACAAATGTCTCCTTCACAGAAGACTAGATCCTGATGATCTGAGTCCCTGTGACGTGGCCCGGCAGAGGGACTGTGCTAGCAGTGGGGAGCTCAGGAGGAGACACGGGGGTGGGGGGGGGGGGTGGCTGTGACGAGGGTCTGGCGGTCGATGGATGGGTCCATACAGCAGGAGGACAGGCTGATAAGGAGAGACACAGTCGGGAGACACTCTCTTAGTCTCCTTCACACCGCTCCACTTGATTAATCCCTCCCTAGATACCACCACACACACACACATACCTATGCACATGTATGCACATACACTCATGCACACACAGTCTGATCTCATGCACACACACACACACACACACACACACACACACACACACAGTCTGATCAGTGTTTGTATGTGTTCACAGTGACAGAGTTATTACATGCCTTGTTCAACACTGTACACTTCTGTGCTGAGTAGAATGGAAAACTGTTACATGTAAGAAAGAGAGATTGCCGGTGTGTGTGTGTGTGTGTGTGTGTGTGTGTGTGTGTGTGTGTGTGTGTGTGTGTGTGTCTTATTTCAGAGCTTTGTTCCTCATAGCTCTTCATGTGTGTATCAGATCGCACAAACATGCTGACAGTACACTCCTTTTCATTTAACCATCAGCTGTATTCATGGATCAGTGTGTTTATACTGGAGCAATGTGTGTCATATCCGTCATATACAACTGTCTCATATACAACTGTCTCATATACATCATATACAACTGTCTCATATACATCATATGCAACTGTCTCATATACAACTGTCTCATATACATCATATACAACTGTCTCATATACAACTGTCTCATATACAACTGTTTCATATACAACTGTCTCATACACAACTGTCTCATATCTGTCATATACAACTGTCTCATATACAACTGTCTCATATACAACTGTTTCATATACAACTGTCTCATATACAACTGTCTCATATACAACTGTCTCATATACAACTGTTTCATATCCGTCATATACAACTGTTTCATATACTACTGGCTCATATACAGCTGTCTCATATACAACTGTCTCATATACAACTGTCTCATATCTGTCATATACAACTGTTTCATATACAACTGTCTCATATACAACTGTCTCATATACAACTGTCTCATATCCGTCATATACAACTGTTTCATATACAACTGTCTCATATACAGCTGTCTCATATACAACTGTCTCATATACAACTGTCTCATATACAACTGTTTCATATACGTCATATACAACTGTCTCATACAAAAACAAACAGTCAAAAAGATTTGTGTGTTTGTGTTTTGTGGGGGTTGTTGTTGTTTCTGTTGTTATTTATATGTTTTTGGCACCATCTGAGATCCAAGAATGCAGGCTGCTAGTGATGTATGGCTTCATCCACGATAACAAAACAATACAATTACAGCAGTTATGAGTTCCACCAGCACTGTGAGCTGCTGATAAGTTGTAAATCTATTTGACATGTATTTCTAATACAGACTCATATATATTTGCCTCAGAAAACCTTGACAATTTTAGAGCATAATAGCTCTGCCTTTCTGTACTTCACCATCATAATTCCTGGCATAATGTCTGTATCTTGTCCACCAAGTAGCTGATCAAACAAAGCTTCAGATCTATATTTGATTAAATTGACCCTGGCATATAACAGCCTAGATAATTTATGAGTGAAACAGCTGATATATTTGAGATGTTTTAGTACTGAAAAACAAGACATTAGATCTGTTCATTCATCCTGCAGCTACCTGCAACACCTAAGGAAATCCTTCACCAATGAGCATTCCAGTGTAATAATAATAATAATAATAATAATAATAATAATGTGTTTTATTTATATCTGTCTTTCTCACACTTAAGGTCTTATATTAACCAACACTTCCCACTCTCTTGGAGAACAAGGCTGAGATTCATTCATATTTCTGCTGTTCTCTGTGCTCCTCTCCTCTCCTCTCCTCTCCTCTCCTCTCCTCTCCTCCTTTAACACTAAAGCCATAATGAACTCTAACCTGCCTCCTCCAGGTAGCCCCTCTCTTCAGCGCTCCTCACCAGTGAGGAGGGGTAAGTCCTGTTATTAACACAGCAGTCAGGTTTATCCCGCTGCAGCTGTCTCCCGCAGATAGGCGCACGAGTGTCATGCACAATGGCTAATAGCGTTTATCATTAGTGGCAGAGACGAGGGGTCGGGTCGGGCCCGCGCCTCAGCGCCAGGCGTACCGCTGATGAACCTCCCTCGCTCCCCGGCGCCGAACCGCCGAGTCCATTTCCTGTTTCTCCTCCCCATTTGCGGATTACTCTGCGGGTATCTGGAATATCCCCCCCCGAGCCACTTTAGCTTGGGTTGAGCCTCATGACTTGATGTGTAATGGTAGTACACCTTTTTAATCGATTACTCAAGGGTCATTAAATGGTTTTCATGGGGTTTTACAGGGTTTTCTATTCAAACCAGCACAACTGAGATGAATTTTTCCTTTTTTTTTCTTGCTTCATGCCTTTTATGGAGTGTTGTTGAAACACCACGGTGACAGCAGTAAGATTTGCCCAGGCTCTGTAAACACACACATCAGCAACTTGAGGCTGATATCTTCCACAGCCCTTCCACTCCAGCTCTGATCGCTGGCCAGTCAGACAGGAGTGTTCAGAACCGGTTCTGGGGCCATTTGTGACTCAGATCGGTGTTGCCGGCTCCAGGGAGAGCCGGATCCAGGCAGTGGGATAGTATCAGTGGAGCCGAGACACTGGTACTGGGGGATTAGTGATGAGATACACACATCTGCACTCATCCTCATACACAATACTATGTATTCAGGCTGATCTCTCTGCTGCTTTAGCTCAAAAGAAGACCAGTGGTGATGTCCCACAACCTCTCATTCTAGGCATCTGTGTGTTGCTTTAGGGGAGAAAAATGTCAACTAGAGGATAAAGAATATAGTCTGTGCCTAAAAACAATAGAGATGGTGAGGGATGTAGTGTGTAGTGTGTGAATTGTGTGTGTAGTGTGTGAATTGTGTGTGTAGTGTGTGAGGCATGTATGGTGTAAGGTGTATAGGGTGTAGGATGAGTAAAGTGTAGGCCAAGTAGGGTGTAGGGTGAGTAGTGTAGGGTAGGTAGGGTGTAGGGTGAGTAGTGTAGGGTAGGTAGGGTGTAGGGTGAGTAGTGTAGGGTAGGTAGGGTGTAAGTAGGGTGTAGGGTGAGTAGTGTAGGGTAGGTAGGGTGTAAGTAGGGTGTAGGGTGAGTAGTGTGGGGTAGGTAGGGTGTAAGTAGGGTGTAGGGTGAGTAGTGTAGGGTAGGTAGGGTGCAAGTAGATTGTCCAAGATCAGATAACAGTGAATAAATATTTAAGGAAATTGATCAGAGGCCAAAACCCAAACTGAAAATACTAGTGCTGTAGTGAACCTTATGTGATAACAGCTGGGTTAGTTTGAGCCCCATTACTGTTTAACTGTAGAGTTTATACACCATTACTGTTTAACTGTAGAGTTTATACACCATTACTGTTTAACTGTAGAGTTCAGCAGTAATGTGTCTTCACTTTCACAATTAAGAATGATTATGTTCAAAATGACATCATACACGTGTGGTGGGTTCAAATACAGACATACACGTGTGGTGGGTCCCTGTCATTTTGATAAGTGAGTGTGAGGAACAGGTAATAATGCCAGTGATCATTCGCATGAGACACACAGGGTTTTGTTCACTGCCACAGGTCAGCACCCACTGGTGATTTGTTTGTTTGATCCGTTCTTTATGACATTGGCAAAACACAAGAAAAAAACTCTATAAGGTCAATATTACACTGTGTGGAATTACTGCTACACTGAGAAATAAGAAAAATATAGTGAACAATAGTGAACATTTCAAGAGTGAGTGAGGCAGTCTCTCTCTGTGTAGGGTGTGTAGTGTGTGTAGTGTGTAGGCTGTAGGGTGTGTAGTGTGTAATATGTTGGCTGTAGGGTGTAGGTGTGTAGTGTGTAGGGGGTGTAGAGGGCGTGTAGTGTGTAGGCTATAGGTGTGTAGTGTGTATAGTGTGTAGGCTGTAGGGTGTGTAGTGTGTAGTATGTTGGCTGTAGGGTATAGGTGTGTAGTGTATAGGGTGTGTAGTGTGTAGGCTGTAGTGTGTAGGGTGTGTAGTGTGTAGGCTGTAGGATGTAGAGTATGTAGGGTGTGTAGTGTGTAGGGTGTAGGATGTAGAGTGTGTAGTGTGTAGGGTGTGTAGTGTGTAGGCTGTAGGATGTAGAGTGTGTAGGGTGTGTAGTGTGTAGGGTGTAGGATGTAGAGTGTGTAGTGTGTAGGGTGTGTAGTGTGTAGGGTGTGTAGTGTGTAGGGTATAATGAAAAGCACCCCTGACGCTGGAGTGAGGGGATTCACCCATCAGTGATGTCATATGAGAGGTTCCTGAACAGCAGTTTGCCATATAAATTCATTTAAAATATAAATCAAAATGTATAAAATATAAATGAACCAGTGATTGAGAACACTGCCTGTCACCACAAACCTCCCTCTGTTAGGACAGAATTCACACTACCTGAAGGACGTGTGTGTGTGTGTGTGCGTGTGTGTGTGTGCGTGTGCATGACTCTATGAATCCATGTTTGTGCCCGTGAGTGTGTGTGAGAACATGTGTGCACTTGACAGCATATGTGTGTGTGTGTGTGCGCAGGCGTGCATGTGTGTGTGTGTATGTGTACTCAGTATATCCTTCATGTGTATGTGTGTGTATGTGTGTGTGTGTGTATGTGTACTCAGTATATCCTTCATGTGTGTGTGTGTGTGTGTGTGTACTCAGTATATCCTTCATGTATGTGTGTGTGTGTGTGTACTCAGTATATCCTTCATGTGTATGTGTGTGTGTATATGTGTGTGTGTGTGTACTCAGTATATCCTTCATGTGTGTGTGTGTGTACTCAGTATATCCTTCATGTGTGTGTGTGTGAGTATGTGTGTGTGTGTGTGTGTACTCAGTATATCCTTCATGTGTGTGTGTGTGAGTATGTGTGTGTGTGTGTGTGTGTGTGTGTGTACTCAGTAAATCCTTCCTGCTACAAACTATGTGTAAATGCTGTGCTTCCCTTTAGCAAAGGCACTGGAACTCATTTTCAAACAGTGCAGTATTTGAATAAAAGGAGGGAGGGAGAGAAGGAGAGAGAGAGAGAGAGAGAGAGAGAGTTGTCTATAGGAGAGAGGAAGAGATGGGCTGACAGGGGAAATATGAGAATTCAGCAAGAGATTCAGATTTTTAAAAAGAACCTGTGCTCCCTTTCATTTGGTCCATTTGACCAGTCGGTAGCGACTTCATGGGAGTTAAAACACAAAGAAATGAATGTAGCACAGATCCAGAAGGTGGTGATAGCATCAGTCGTGTAGGTCAGTGAGCTCCTCACCCTGGAAGCTTTTCATCAGCACTAGGGTGGAGGCAGCAAGTATTCATTCCCCTAAATAAGGCTTTGATTCTACTGAAAAGACCGTAATCATTTCTCTGACTGTGCTGTGCTTTAGGTGAGGGCAGTGTATCAACCTCTTAGCTGGATCTAAAAGCCATCAGGATGTGTTTCTACGCAGAGTGCAGGTGTAAGGCAGACGAGCAGCGCTTTAATGCTCACGTCTCTCAGCGCGGTGGTGCTGCCTAAACGCTGCGGGCACCTGTGACCCGGCGAGATCGGAGCGGACCCGGCGGACCTCCTACCTGCAGCGGCGAGGCGGCCCTGGGAATGCTGCCTTGGCACTCTGAATCTCTCGCTTTCACCTAAAATCATCTGCGCTCGCTGCCAGCCTGCACTTGGACGGTGATAAGGTCGCTGGCAATTTGGAGCAGACAGCTTCACCTCAGCAGAAGTGGAGCAGGAGATCTCTATCGGGTGGAACTGAAAGGTGCACAAATTTGGAGAGACAAGTTACTAGGCTTCCTATCAGCAGGTCAGGCTGCCTGGCGGAGGTGTGGGTGGGGTGTAGATGGAAGTGTGGGGGTGGGGTGTAGATGGAAGTGTGGGTGGGGTGTAGATGGAGGTGTGGGTGGGGTGTAGATGGAGGTGTAGGGGGTGTGGTAGTGTACAGCCTTTGATATTTTCTAAGATCCATGAATAGTCCTGCACATTCAGGACATCACTGAACGAGATCTGTACGTTATCACAACAGATCTGTACGTTATCACAACAGATCTGTACGTTATCACAACAGATCTGTACGTTATCACAAACAGATCTGTACGTTATCACAACAGATCTGTACGTTATCACAACAGATCTATACGTTATCACAACAGACTGACCGATTACTCCATGGCACAAGTGCTGCTGTGTGATGTCATGTTCATGAACAGGACTGTTATCCTCCAGTACAAACACAGAGAAACACAAGATCCAATGAGAGGGACAAACATTAACGCTTGTCTATGAAAAAAAAACAAAAAAACTTCCTTAGAAAATGATGATAATATTCTGTTGTATCTCCAGCAGATGTGATATATGCCCAACATAGAATGTAGTCTGGATATTTGAAGTAAATTAGATTAAATGAGACAATAATAGAATTCAGTATATTTTATTCTCCTCAGCGGTGGATATTTTAATAGGAGCAGAGACCTTATCAACTCATTAGCCAGATGGGCTGAGCTCCTCAGTCTCTAAATCCAGTTTCTAATGGAGACAGTGTCCTAATTAGCTCCATTCAGGCCAGCACAGAGCAAGAAATGAAGAAATTACCACTGCAAGCCTCCATTTAGATATGATAACTACATTAAGAGACAGAGTTCTTCTTTACTGCCAGAGTCAGACTGAACTATTTGCTCTTGTAAGCACTGCCAACTAAAGGAAAACTCCATGCAACCTGGCAGTTCCCATAAACTCAGCGCGGCTGGCAGGTAAAAGGTGTCTGGGCGACACATTTAAGAATATTGTGATACTTTAATATTGTAAAGCGAAAAATGTACAAAGTTTCATGAAGGACACACTGGCATAAAGCTACATGCACAGATAATATATCTGTGTTTGAAAAATACAAAAAATGTCCATGCATGTTCATTTGTATTAATATTTGATTGTATTCCTTTTATTTTATAAATAGTGTATTTACATACAATTCAACATTTGGTACACAGCTGGCCTCTGATCACTTCTGATGTGTCTGATACAGATACTGTCATGGCAGTGCATGTGGCTGCACTGCTCTTCTGTCTCTCAGTGCCTTATAACAAAGAGAGCAGCGTTAAACCATGACCCTCATATTACGTGATCCTGCAGTAATACACACTGAACAACAGGATTACGTGATACTGCAGTAATACACACTGAACACCAGGATTACGTGATCCTGCAGTAATACACACTGAACACCAGGATTACGGGATCCTGCAGTAATACACACTGAACAACAGGATTACGTGATCCTGCAGTAATACACACTGAACAACAGGATTACGTGATCCTGCAGTAATACACACTGAACACCAGGATTACGTGATCCTGCAGTAATACACACTGAACAACAGGATTACGTGATCCTGCAGTAATACACACTGAACAACAGGATTACGTG
>JAOYMR010000012.1:2614214-2625365 GCA_025802075.1 Tenebrosternarchus preto | reverse complement strand
GAGAGGGAGAGAGAGAGAGGGAGAGAGAGAGGGAGGGAGAGAGAGAGGGAGAGATAGGGAGGGAGAGAGGGAGGGAGAGGGAGGGAGAGAGAGAGAGAGGGAGAGGGAGGAGAGAGAGAGAGGGAGAGGGAGGAGAGAGAGAGAGGGAGAGATAGGGAGGGAGAGAGGGAGGGAGAGGGAGGGAGAGAGAGGGAGAGGGAGGAGAGAGAGAAGGCCGCGTGTGCTGGGATGTGGACGCATGTGAGAGAGGGAGAGGACATGTGTGTGAGGACGTGTGTGAGAGAGGGAGAAGGAGAGGACATGTCGTGTGTGAGAGGGGGAGAGGGTGTGTGTGAGAGGGGTGTGTTCTCTCCCTGGAGAAATTAGGAGGCTAAAGGCCTCCAGGAAATACTGGACTCCTCATTCTCCTTGTAATTGTGTCAAGGCTGCATAAGACACGGATGCCCTATGAGAAGCGGGAAGGGTTGGAGTCTGGGTAACCTATGGAGAGACACAGAAAGTATGGAACGCTTCATATCCTTGGCTGGGTTTTAACTTCGAAGCCAGAGAAACTCAGCCAGGGCCGAGAGCACGGAGGCTGGGGCACTGAACACCAGCACACAGGACTAATCTGCACCCACAGTCTACTTGAACATCATCCCTGACTGCACACATTCGAGTGCCACGTAAAATCATCTGTTTCACTTCCATTTGCATGGCTTTAAAAATGCATGACTGCTGTGTGAGAGAAGGGCGCTGCTGTTTACATGCCTGCTCCAGCCAAGATGAAAAGGGAGACATTAAGCTTTAATGGAGAATGGTGTTTGATTTCTTTTTGCCCAACAAAGTGCAATGGTCCAGTAACAATAACACATCACCATTTCAACAAGTAACGATCAGGACCATCTGTGTTTCACCCAGTCAGTTTTACTGCAGCAGACTGTGAACACGAGTGATTATGAAATTCACAAGAATGGATTTGATCAGTGTTTGTTTCATCTGCAGCGAATGTTACATAAATAAACGGCATGAACACAGACCACCAGACCACACGCACACACACACGCACACATACACATACACACATACACATACATACACACACACACACACACACACACATACACACACACACATACATACACACACACACGCACACACACACATACATACACACACACACACATACACACGCACACACACACACACATACATACATACACACGCACACATACACACACTCACACACATACACACTCACACGCACACACACACACACACACACATACACACACGCACATTGCAGCCATTTGCTAAAATAAAAATAAAAAACATTTTATTTCTCATTAATGTACAGCACTCCATCTTCACCACAGAAAAAAACAGAAATGTAGAAATTTTTGCAAATTTATTAAAAAAGAAAACCTGAAATATCACATGGTCATAAGTATTCAGACCCTTTGCTGTGACACTCATATTCTCACATTCTGTCCATTTCTTCTGATCCTCCTTGAAATGGTTCTACTCCTTCATTGGAGTCCAGTTGTGTTTAATTAAACTGATTGGACTTGATTAGGAAAGGCACACACCTGTCTGTATAAGACCTCACAGCTCAAAGTGCATGTCAGAACAAATGAGAATCATGAGGTCGAAGGAACTGCCCAAGGAGCTCAGAGACAGAACTGTGGAAAGGCACAGATCTGGCCAAGGTTACAAAAGAATTTCTGCAGCACTCAAGGTTCCTAAGAGCACAGTGGCCTCCATAATCCTTAAATGGAAGAAGTTTGGGGTGACCAGAACTCTTCCTAGTCCTGGCCGTCCAACCAAACTGAGCAATTGTCGGAGAAGAGCCTTGGTGAGAGAGATAAAGAAGAACCCAAAGATCACTGTGGCTGAGCTCCAGAGATGCAGTAGGGAGATGGGAGAAAGTTCCACTATCACTGCAGCCCTCCACCAGTCTAGGCTTTATGGCAGAGTGGCTTGACGGAAGCCTCTCCTCAGTGCAAGACATATGAAAGCCTGCATAGAGTTTGCCAAAAAACAGATGAAACACTCCCAGACTATGAGAAATAAGATTCTCTGGTCTGATTAGACAAAGACTGAACTTTTTGCCGTTAATTCTAAGTGGTATGTGTGGAGAAAACCAGGCACTGCTCATCACCTGCCCAATACAATCCCAACAGTGAAACATGGTGGTGGCAGCATCATGCTATGGGGGTGTCCTTCAGCTGCAGGGACAGGACAATGTAGCAATTGAAGGAAAGATGAATGCGTCCAAGTACAGAGATATCCTGGAAGAAAACCTCTTCCAGAGTGCTCAGGACCTCAGACTGAGCCGAAGGTTCACCTTCCAACAAGACAATGACCCAAAGCACACAGATAAAATAACAAAGTGTCTTCAGAACAACTCTGTGACCATTCCTGACTGACCCAGCCAGAGCCCTGACCTAAACCCAACTGAGCATCTCACCATCCAACCTGACGGAACTGGAGAAGATCTGCAAGAAAGAATGGCAGAGGATCCCCAAATCTAGGTGTGAAAAACTTGTTACATCATTGCCAAGAAGACTCATGGCTGTACTAGCTCAAAAGGGTGTTTCTACTCAATTCTGAGCAAAGGGTCTGAATACTTATGAGCATGTGATATTTGAGTTTATCTTAATAACAATAAACTTTTTGCTGCAGTGAAACAAAGAGTGAAAAATGTAAAGGGGCCTTTCCGTACCCACTGTATATATATGTATATATACAAGCTCTATTGTGATTTGCAATTTAATTGAAGCTGAATAGTGAGATACATTATATATATATAATGTACCTCACTATTCAGCTTCAATTAAATTGCAAATCACAATAGAGCTTTTTCCATGTAACAGAAAGCAGAAAAAATCACTCGAGAGCCGAAGGGTCAGAGCTGGTGTGCGTCTCCGTTTTCACACGTCTCTGTCATCATCTGTGCAGCGATGCTCTAGAGGCTGATAGGACACCAGGGTTATGTGCCATTAGCGATGGAAAAGCCCACATACGCCTGCACTTTTGATGCACAACCCAAGAAACCGAACCATGTGCACTCTGAGTGATTCCAGCACACTCGCACTCTGCCAGCACGCTGTGCTTACACGATAAAAACACACGCCTGTGCATCGGCCCGCTGGCCTTCCCATGAGTCTGTGGGCTTTTTTCTCCTCTCTTCTTGCCTGAGGCCAGTGCCAACGATTCCTCGGGCCGTCGGTCGGAGAGAGAGAGGGGTCGGAGGAGAGCGGAGCAGCTGATTAGAGCTCCACAGAGGCAGGGATAAAGTCTGGGCATCTCTGCTTCACGCAGGCTCACCCGGGGGATGAGAGCGGGTGTGTAGCCCCTCAGCAGGCCCTTCAGCCTTCGTCATCCTCCCCATGAGATCACCGTGAGAGCGGTGAGAGTGGTGAGAGCGCTGAGACTTTAAAATCATTAAAGTCATTCACGCTCGGCGCTAAAAGCTCGCGCGGCCCAGTCCAGAAGATGTGACCCAGTCCAGAAGATGTGACCCAGTGGTTCTGATGACGTTCAGGGTGGATCATGAACAGAACCGGTGGACTGTCTCCCATCTCACTACAGACTGGATTGTGAATGTACACAAGTACCATCCTGCTCTCACAAACACACTCCAGTCCTCCAGCCCACAGGACGCGCTCTGGCACCGCCCCTTAACTGAGGTGCTGAGTACCCTCAGAGCCTAGCGCACGAGGCAAAGCTGGACTCTGCTCCGCCAGTCAGTCTGCTCAGGAAAAGGAAGAATAACTAAATCAATGGGATAGATTCTCTTCCATTCAGCTCCTTTTTTCCTGAGAATAAAAAATAAACCTGATCTCATTCCTGAGCTGAAAGTTTGATTACTGAACCTGCACTGAAATGACCAGTGTAACTCTGAACGAAACACTTTAACATGTGGACTGAGCTGGGAGAGAACTATGGGACTTTACATTTGCAGTTTTCTACTATAAACCAGTTTTTGTTCATTTAAATGATTTTAGTGACAATGTGTAATTCCTTTTGCTAACTCTAAACGATAATTAATGATATTTATGTATTTCCTTAATGATAACTATCCTTATGCAAACTTTAAACAATTAATTACAAAAAAGTGAATGAATAAATTAATGACTTACTGACTGAATTAATAAAAAACATTATAATAAAGTCACTCATTTATTCATACATTCATTTATTCATTTAATTACTGTTTAATGTATGTTATAAAATAGCATTAAAACTTTTTAGAAGGCTTCATTATTCAGTCTTTTGTCACTGGGAGGGTTCCAGCGTCTCCAGTGCAGGACACCGAGGAGACATCTGTCTCTCCCCTGGGTCTGTACGTACTTACCCATCTGTCTCTCCCCTGGGTCTGCTGTCTTGTTCCTTCTACACCCACTCCTCCACCCTTCCCTGGGTCCCTCTAAACACCCACTCCTCCACCTTTCACTGGTTCCTGCTATAAACACTCCTCCACCCTTCACACGTCACTGAAGTGGCCTGTGGCAGCCCTCTAAACACAGCAGCATCACTGGACCCAGGTCAGCCCAAGTTTCTGCAGCAGTTCATGGGGATTAGCCCAACGAGTCAGTTTCCCTCTTGTGGGGGGAAGGGGAGGTGTTCATGTGCTTCCACAGTCATCACACTACTGCTGTCATATTGGACAGCTCCAGCAGTCCAGTAGCTGGTTTGGCCGAACAATGTCAGCCTGTGACAGTGTCAGCCTGTGACAGTGTCATCCTGTGACAGATCTGATGCAGCGACTGCCTGAGCTTGGAATTGTTTCGTAAATGTTCTGTCACAGAGACTCTGTGGTAAATAATCTCTATACTGTCAGTGTGTCTTTGTGGGGATCTCCTTAGCTGAGCACATGTGGACAGTGGTTAGCAGAGATCACATTGTGTTGGATTTGGTGGGATTTGAATAATGTATGCTGCATTTCTTTGACCACAGTTTTTTTGTGCACACATACATCATTTGGACAGAAAGTGTGAGTCACAGGAATGGAGGTGCATGTGAGAGTCAGTGTTGGAGATGCGGTATGTGAGAGTCAGTGTTGGAGGTGCGGTATGTTGGAGGTGTTGGAGGTGCGGTATGTTGGAGGTGCGGTATGTGAGAGTCAGTGTTGGAGGTGCGGTATGTTGGAGGTGTTGGAGGTGCGGTATGTGAGAGTCAGTGTTGGAGGTGCGGTATGTTGGAGGTACGGTATGTGAGAGTCAGTGTTGGAGGTGCGGTATGTTGGAGGTGTTGGAGGTTCTCTCATTAACCCTCCTCTGTTCTGCTCCTGAAACAATCAGGACAGTGTATGTGACAGTGCATGTTCTTCCTAGAGATTGAACCTCTGACCTCAGTGTTTCTAGCTCCTTGCTCCACCTGCTCCACCAGATGAGTAAATGGAGCAAATCAGGTGACAACGGCATCCTTAAAGCTAGATATATTGTACAAGGAACACAGACAGGAGAGATTACAGCCACACTGTGTGACAATACTGCTGTCGTTCAGTCTCACTTTCAGTCAGCAGGAGGTTGTGGTGAGACACACACATACTATAACAGACCTGTCCATCTCTGAAGGGTTCAGACACATCACAGTAGTGCTGATGGTTACGAGGTACAACCTTGAGGTCACTGCAATACAAAATACAAAAACTACCACACCTACACTCATCCTAAAGGAGGCCTGGACTACGGACACAAGGGTTCGGCTGGATTTATAACCACAGCACAAGGGGGGAATTTGGTAATTATATTTATTCCCAGTGAAGTATATGAGACAACACTCAACACGTCTATGGCACAGCTGTGGAGGAACATGAAGGTATTATTTGGAGACGTATGTCTTGCTGTGATATTTGTCTTGAGGTTAATTTTAGTGAAGTTAATTTCTAGGACTTTGTCCCAGACCGAAGATTCCTGCACTCAGGATGTACTGCGAGGTGCTCTCTCTCTCTCTCTGTCTCTCGATTTGGATGAACACTTCATAAGGGCAGAGGATATGAGAAAGCATGGAATGTATACAAAGGGAAGAGGAGTGTGGGATTGTGGGAGTAAGAACCATCCAGCTGGGAGACAGTGAGATGTTTTTTCTTATTGTTCTGCTATGAGACTGAACTACATCTTGCTGTAAATGTGTGCATTGCTTTGGCTGTCTGTAAGCTATTGAAAGAATTCCATAGATTAAAATGCAGGTAAGTTAGTCTTAACAACTAGAGACCAGACTAGACCAGGTCTTACACAATAAAGGTTCATGGTCGAGGCCTTGCTGCGAATCTGAGCAGCTGTTGAGTAACTAACACCTTCTCTCTCTGCAGACTCTTCATTTACACATAATACCACTGCCAACTTTAAGATTCCATAATTACCTACAGCACATCCTGTTTCACATATTTTTATAATTTTGCATATGTAATTATATAGCAAAGTAATGCTTTATGCTCTCTGACGAGAATAATCATCTCTAGACTTTTCACTCTCAATATGGATGTGCAATTGTGCATTCCTTTGCTATGAGAGCATATTTAAAAGTTAATGTCCTGATTTTATATCCAGGTACCTCTCCTGGTCTCAACTAGTCCGGCCCCACCACAGGCTCCCTGCCTCTGGGTACGAGAGGAGCCCTGGTGTGTGTGAATGCTATCAGGGAGTGGAGGTGAAGCACATGGCTGCCCCTCTCTCACGCTGCCCCTCTCTCACGCTGCCCCTCTCACGCTGCCCCTCTCTCACGCTGCCCCTCTCACGCTGCCCCTCTCTCTCACGCTGCCCCTCTCACGCTGCCCCTAAACCCACCACTGTCTCAAGCTATGATGAATTACCCCATTATTCTACTCCACTTGTTCATATCTCCACTTTTGTAATTGCTCAGATTGATCCACAGTACTTGTGTTCTGTTCATTCCAGAGCCCTTTGACACACACATACACACACACACACACACACACACACAGACAGCTTGTCTGTGTGGCGTTCACAACAGGGAAACCCCTCCACCATCACCACCACTCCCAACCAGCGGAGGCAAAATCAACTTCCATCCGCTGTCAGAACTAAGAAAGCAGGAATTTGCTGCTATCAGTCATAATATAATTCCTATCCTTGACAGGTCAGTGTGTGATAATCAGACCTGCAGCACAGCACATCACTTTGAAGCGTCAGAGTCCCGTGTTATGAAGTCGACCACACTGTCATCTCACATTATGTCCACTGGAGGCAGGGGCTAAAGGGCTGGGGCAATAGAGGCAGTTCTAATGGGTTTCACCCCACTGCTTTTACAGTGTCCATTGATCTATATGCACAAGGTTCATTGACTCTCAAATGAATCATTTCTCAATGGCTTTGGGGCTGCTGTACTTCAGACCCTATTACCCTGTTTCCTTTATGGTCTATAGGAGCTGAGTGACCATGTGTTGATCAGACCTGCATCCTTCATAAAAAAAAACTTAGTGACGTTTATTAGTTTATTTATTCAAATCTTGTTTATACTGAGATGAAAGTCTCTTTTAATTTGACTTTTTTAGAACCTTAATTATCTCTAGGTGTCTAAAACAACATATTGCTGCTGAGTTAAATTCTCACAAACACACCTGTGGAGGCATAGGTTACACAGTGCATAGGATGTTAATTATACTGTTATGTCTAGATTCCTGTTTTTTTCCCTTCTGTTGTTTTTGATGTGTTTGTGTGTGGGCATACACACTGTGTGCAGTAGACTGACGCTTTGTGAATGTGTTTAGCAGGTTAGTATATTTGTGAATGTGTGTTTAGCATGTGTGCATATTCATCATCCCTGGAGGTTCTGTATCAAGTCCCGACATCCCAATACAAAGTGGGAAGACATATTACTGTCCAAATGTAAGCATACCTTCCCTCACAAGGGACCACCCTCTCAGTTCTCTGTTCTCTGTTGGCTGGAGCCGTCCTATATACTCAGTATTGAGCTGTATCTTCATGCTACACTAGCGGTTCCACCATGTGACGTCTCATTAACTGAAGTACCTCCTAGTCCGATTTTTTACGTTGTGGTGCCTCTACACTTATGATGAAATACTGCTGTTGAAATAAAGTAGAACTTCACAGCGTTACAGAGTTACAAAGCATTACACAATGTTACACAACATTACGACACATTACGTCGCGTAACACAGTTTATCTGATAAATATTTGTTAAACTTGGAAAGTCTCATCAGGTTTACCGTCACATAAATATAACAATGCTCTTATATCTGACACACTATTCACATAAATAAGGGAGTGTTTTCAGGGGAAGTCTAGTGCTTCAGGTCCTGTAAATCAGATCACATCTGTGTGGAGCTGGATCTGTTTGAGTGACTGATAGCTGCTCAACAGTTCTACACAAGAGTAAAGTTAACACTTTGTCCTTTAATGGCTCAATAAGAGCCTGTCTGGCAGATATAGCTGGGGTAATAAAACTTGGGGAACTTGAGGATTATGGTATTATTGATATTTGAAAGATTATGTTGTTATAACAACACAAGTAGTTATAACATGTTATGAACTCTAAACACAGCAGTTCATGATTATGGCCATGGACTTCAAAAGAGTATCAGTATACAATATGACAAGTATGTCATATTGACACACATGAATTGTAGTTCAATATTATCATATAACCCTCATTCTAGTATAATGAAACAGGGCCCATCGTCTGGACGTTGTCTTACGTGCATCTGCTCGTTTCTCTTCTGTAGATAAGGCACTCTAGAAGAGACCTGTTCCTAGAGAGCAGCATCACGACAACAAGGTCTATGTCTGCTCTGAAAAGATCATCTTGTTCAGTCCGCCTCCATTATGGGGATAATGGAGAGAGGAGGTGAAAGAACAGGCGTTTTTATTGAATGATGCACCTGCTGCTGATGAAAATCCGTTTCAGTTGGAATGTGTAAACAGATCCACCAGTGGTCTGCTCTGCTATCTGCATTCAAATATTATAAAGTCCTGCAGATCCTTTATATAACTCTCACTCATTTGGGAGAAAGTGTAAGTGGTGATTTAAGACAGACTTTGCTTTCTTTTCATGTTAACCTAAAAAAATAACAAGTAAACAACATAAATAAATAAATAAAAAACACTACACCCACATGTTTTTGATGGAAAAGTTCCTGTGAGTATCTGTGCTATTGCCTACATGTCTATACTGTATATATAGACAAATAGGCGTCTGGATTAACCAGCCAAATGTCAGTAATACCAGCAGGTGCATGTGCAGGGGAGACAAACATGTTTTATCTCTGGGCAGAGAGAGAGCAGAATAATGAACTACACAGACCACACTCCCCTCCTGGGAGTCATGATTTAGCTCCCCCGCTCATCACCTCTGATGGCCTTGCTTTCTCCAAGCTAAAGGACTTGAGCTGTTTTACTAGACTTGTTGTGATTAATTTGACTTTATGCAAACCACCTTCCCAGCATGACTGAAGTTTGGAGAAGTTCTGAATGCACTTTTTCTTCAGGTAGGAAAAAGCAGACAGTGCTCAGACAGATCCAGAGGAGAGGAGGGTTTCTGAGGACCATATGAAATGGTATATTTCAGAGCTATTAGAGAGCATTACACTCCGTGAACCCGAGCCTAAAATAGCCAGGAGCTTTGGAGTAAAGCTTAGCTAGAAAAGGATGAAGAACTATGGAATTCTAGCCATTTCTGTTCGTGCCATTTTATTCTTGGCATGTAAAGCTTTGTTGTAATATAAGCTTAAATGGAGGTGATGCTCCTTCAGGATGTACCGCAGCTTCTCAACAAACCACACTTCCAAATGCGACTGTATTCCAAATGCAAGTTTATATTCCAAATGCGACTGTATATTCGAAAGAGTTAAATGTTTTTTTTTTAACATAAACTGGTTCCTCTACAGATTCAGAAGCACACAGCTAATGAAAGACCTCTGAACTTCCCGTTTCTTTGTAAACCTTGTGTACTTCACTGTACTGCAATTTTGAATCTTGACTCTGTTCTCTCTTACTCTCTCTATATATACACATACATATGTCTGTTGAAACTACAGTCTGCATTAGTTGTTATTTATCATGTCAACAAATCAGGTCTTTCTAAACAGCATGAAAAGTCATTAGAATAATTCAGTGCAATTAATCTTTATGATCACTGCCACACAGTGGCCCAGGACATCCTTTCAGAAACTAACAGTGTTTACCAGGAAATAACCTACTAACTATCCTTGACACTGTGGAGTTTAAATGCCATGGCTGATTGAGAAGCTGATTGGCTGGCTGACATGCTCTGATGTTGAGAGGCTGATTGGCTGGCTAACATGCTCTGATGTTGAGAAGCTGATTGGCTGGCTGACATGCTCTGATGTTGTAGGCGTGGTTAGCTGGTTCTTCTAACACTTGTTCAGCGCCGAACGGTAGAATGAACTGGGTGCTACACCACGTAGGATGTTTATTCAGAGCTGGGTGCTCCACCACGTAGGACGTTTATTCAGAACTGGGTGCTCCACCACGTAGGACGTTTATTCAGAACTGGGTGCTCTACCACGTAGGACGTTTTTCTTCCCTCTGCTGTAGGTTCTGGGTGGCAGCGATTCTGCGAGGCCTCTGAGCTAGCTGTTCCACGTTCACTTCCCCTGCCACAGTCAGATAGAAGCTGTTCAATATTTACACCTTGCTTGCCATTCCTTATTGACGTGTGGAGTCACAGACTCTCTGAGTAATTCTTTCCTGAAGCAGGTCTGCATCAGAGAGGAGAAATGCTCCACTCTGTCCTCCTCTGATTATCTCAGCCTCTGATTACCTCAGACTCTGCCTGTGGTGGAAACAGTCAATCAAAATGCAAATGAAGCACATTGTGGATCATTGGTTAAAGATCTCAGGTATAAAATTGCTGTAAAAATTTCATATTTAAAAATTTTGTAAACATTGCCTGGTCTTAAAATATTGGATGTTTGCAGGTATAAGCACTCTGATCTCTTTTACATGCTAGCATACTCCTGTTCTTTTACGTGTTAGCATACCCCTGTTCTTTTACGTGTTAGCATACCCCTGTTCTTTTACGTGTTAGCATAACCCTGTTCTTTTACGTGTTAGCATACCCCTGTTCTTTTACGTGTTAGCATACTCCTGTTCTTTTACGTGTTAGCATACTCCTGTTCTTTTACGTGTTAGCATACTCCTGTTCTTTTACGTGTTAGCATAC
>JAOYMR010000012.1:2536590-2549526 GCA_025802075.1 Tenebrosternarchus preto | reverse complement strand
ACCAAGACACAGGAGGTACTACTAAAGTGAGATTAAACCAAGACACAGGAGGTACTACTAAAGTGAGATTAAACCAAGACACAGGAGGTACTACTAAAGAGAGATTAAACCAAGACACAGGAGGTACTACTAAAGAGAGATTAAACCAAGACACAGGAGGTACTACTAAAGTGAGATTAAAGGTTACAAATCCATTTCCTTGGAATAGACAAAGACATAAGAAAAAAATATTTCTGTCAAATGTGAACTGTGATCATATTTTCTTCTAAAATGCTTGCACAGCCAATGAAGGACCTCTGTCCAAAACATCCTGTTCTCTGGAAAGCATGTGTACTTCACTGCAAATAATACCTCTACATTATTAACCAGAAATATACCTTGTGTTCATGTGTACCAAATTGTTCCTTCTATGTAAATGAAGATTCACTGCAAATTCCGTCCACAAGGTGCAAGTCTGATAAGTAACCAAATGGTAGTAAATCGAGTTCAGACAGTCTTAAATTATACCAAAACACCTACAAAGCCATGAATTCAGGTTTTGTAATAATCAATTACTTTATGAAAGTATTTCTTATTACCTCCCTATTAACACAACACACAGCAGCAGATGTACATTCAAGTGCTGCGGTTACTGGATCTTCCTGGAAAATGTCTGCATTCCAACATCCATAAGTGTTGTATAAAACTGCAATAAATCAGGAGTTGTGTGTTCACTGTACACCTCCTAGATCCTCTGCTGCTTCTCAAGTGCAGTTTGAACTGAATCAGAGTCTACATTTAAACAAACAGCATTCACATCCTGTGAACAATACCCATTTCAAACTTCAGTTTGTCCAAGCAGCCAATCTGGACTAGCATACAGTCATGATGACTCATCTCTACCTTCAAATACTCAAGGAAAATTTAAATGTTATGTTCTCATTATCTTAACATTTCTGACAGAAAGTGGAAAACAAAAATATACAACAAAATAACAACCTCCCAGTCCCAGAGTGTCCAGTGGTATGTTTCCACTCCTCCTGCATGTAGAACACCTATTAACTATGGAAACTAAGCAATGTAGTAGTTTCTGAAAAGGAAGTATCTGAAAAGTTTTTCACACAGAGGTCTCAAGATCAGCTAGAGGTTTATTTAGTCCAGTTAATCTTTAAAAATTCATAAAGCTCCACTGTCAAAATATTGTAATATAGGGAGGCAGCACCTGAGAACATAGTAAGAAACACAAAAGGTTTTTTTTTAAATGTATGATTAAGAGAAAAGCTTGTTAACTATTATTATTATTATTATTTATTACTGCCAAAGGATTTCCAGATTTGGTTATAATGACTCAAAGACATTTATAAACCACTCACACACAGTAACACAGTCACACATGGCAGTCTTTTCCGAGCATGTAATAAATCCATATGCATGTATGAATACATCTGCAATTATATGCAACATATTCAGTAAACAAATGTTATGCATTTAGCGCCAAGAATGTTACATTTGAATTAATTTGCATATACGCCATCTATTGAATGAATCATCATTTGAATGAATTTGCATATACGCCATCTATTGCTACAAACTCAATTTTTGATACATTAGCATAATCTACAGTATACAGTAAATATTTCCCATTAAAACAAAGTGCCTCACAAATGTGTGGGTACTGCCAGGATCAACAGAGTCTTATATAATTAAGAATCATTACCTCTCAACACTGAATGGCTCATGCACAACTGACAAACCACTATATATATACATACATACATACATACATACACACACGTGTTAAAGCTTTCTAAAGCTTCCATATGAAACATTTAGCAATGTATAGTGCAAGTTTAATTATATACATATGATCATAAACATTATGAAAATGGTTACTTATAAAAAAAACAAATTATACTCAATTATACAAGCTAAAATATTTTCTCCTGAGTAAAAGTTACAGGGTGAACAATTACTTTGCACTGCACCACCCTACCTTTGACAGGGTATACATTGAAGCATGTTGTGAATATGTTAAAAAAAAAAAAAAAAAATCTGAGTTTTATCACATCGGTATTCTAGGTAAAAATGAACACGGGAAACGTCTAGTTCTAGGCCATCAACAGATCTGAACCCTTATCGCTGTCTTCACTACCAATGATTACAAAACCCATGTCTGTATTGTGGATTTGAGGTTCCCAGGTTTGCAGCTTCCATGCACCCGCCTGCCCTCACCTAGTTCTTGGGTGTGTTTACTAAACCCCTAATCATGCTGCGTAGGTGTGTACTTAAACAAGACAAAACACCCCAAACAAAAGCAGGTGTGTGGACAGGACACAGATCCTCACAGCTCCAGCAAGACCTGTTCCTCAAAACAACAGCTCAACTCAGCAAGACCAACCTGAAACAATGTGTCAAATGACTCAAATGTGCATTAATAAACAACTATTTTGTGCAATAGGCTACAGTCATCTTCCCTTTAGGTTAACATTACTATACCTAATCTCTTAATTTATTAGAAATAATATTAGAACAATCCAGGCTTTAAACAGAGGTTCATGCCTCTGTTCATCTCGCTCCAGTGACCTCAGTAAACAAAATGGAATTATTTGAACACAAAACAGCAGCTGTAAATCACAAGGCCCAAAACAACTCAAGCCTATTCTCTGGCACTTCCAATGCCAGCAAATTTCTTTGATGTTCATCTGTCCACAATGAGTTATTTTTACTTAAAGTCAGCCTTCAATTTTCCCATTGACATTTTATTTAAAATGCAGCCTGTAGTTTTGCTGTTATCCTGTACACCCTCCCCTCACCCCACGAACAACAGGAAATGTACCAAACATCAAATTCATCCAGAACAAAATAGAGGGTTCGTGTCAGCATCTGCGATGTGGACCAACTCTGGTGCTGCACCAACCCGACTGCACACAGAACCAACACACCTCACCTCTGTTTGCGTGATAATGACACACAAGATAAAATGTGAAATGTTTGGCTTAGTGAATCCAAGCAGAAAACCTCAATCTTGATTTGTGGTACATCTTACATGAAATATGTTCAATAGTTTAAATGTAATATTGCATGGATAAAAATCGAGCAATCAAGCAATTGAATTCTTCAGAAGACAAAGCCAATCCAATGAGCCTGAGCATTTTCCCATTAACCCAGCTGTGCTAACGTAAACGTGCATGTGCACTGAAGAGGAAGCAGAAGAGTTCCACACTGCTAGCATCAACCGCTTCTGGGATCAAATCCCAATATCACAAATGAGAAAACAATTTTGCCCTTATTCAAACAATGATACTGTACAGATATATGGCAGGTTTGTAGTAAAGTTATTTTCAGCTTTTGGCCTGTGCATTCACACCCCTGTGCTTCCAGATGAACCTGCCTTGAATATCATGTGACATGGGAGTCTGTGACATCGTTTCGTGTGCCGGAGGCAGATGTGGGCGTAACCCCCGTGTCATTCACCCGGGGGGCAGTGAGGCAGGGCTCGAGGCAGGTGTTTGGCAGGGCGCCTTGGTGCGAGGCGGCCGGGCAGGGCGAGGCCGTGGATGTCAGGAGCCCAGAGACGGGGCCGTCTTGGGGGAGGTACCTGGGTAAGACGGGGGGCTGATCCGGCTGTGCCGAGGCCTCCGTGCACACGCTCTGGCACAGGCGTGAGAGAGACTGACGCTGGTCCTCCATACTGAGCTTCAGCTGCCGACGTTCATGCAGCAACTTCTCCTTCTGAGTCCTCTGTTTGGAACAAACACACACACACACACACACACACACACACACACACACACACACACACACACATTTCACCCCTGTTCTGTTTTTCCAACCTGTTAAAAGGTGTTCAGGTGGTTCTACCACTACATGGAAAGCAGATCAGAGGCAGCCATGGCGCCACGGTTCGACCCGGCCACGGTCCCACCCGGCCCATGAACTTACAAGTTTCATGGTTCATTTCACAATAACCACCAGACTGCACAGTGCAGAAAACGTGTGCGTCCAATTATCAGAGAAATGAAAACTCCACAACTAATAAAAAAAAGAGACTTTTTTATGCTGCCCTGCAGACAGGACAGGATGTAACGTAACACGCACCAGCTTCTTGATGTCCCCCTCCAGCCGGTAGATGCAGTCGAGTTTGCGCTTCCTGCAGCGCTGGGCAGCCATGCGATTCTTACTACGTCTCCTCACGTCCTGCACGCGCTCCAGCTGCTGGGGGTTCAGACGCTGCTCCTTCAGCATGCGCAGAAACGCACGTCTGCTCATGTTGGAGATCTGCTCCGCAGGGACGGGCAGGTCTGCCTGCCGTGGGAGAGAAGCAGAGCCCCTGAACACCAGCGCAGACCCTGTCCGCTTCTGCACGTGTTTTGTTTCGTGTTGATTCCATTGTGCACTTCTAACATCACTTGACATCATTTTTTTTTTTTTTTGTGAGAAATTAGCTCAATGTTTTTCTGATAAACTTTTAATCTAAACAAACATTTTAAAACCAAAATGAAGTCCCAGCTGGGCTGAATTTAGAGTCTGTTCCGACAACATTCCATCGCCCTGCTCTAGCACATTCTCAGCTTACCTCACACTCCTGCCCAGTGCCAACCACAGCGTCTCCTTACCTCACACTCCTGCCCAGTGCCAACCACAACGTCTCCTTCTGTGTCACAATCAGAATTCTCCCCCGAGTTCATAGCAGACGCACAGGAACCTTCTCCACTCTCTCGTCTGGACTCTGTGTCGTTCTGAGAGGCCTGTCCCTCATTGGAGCTCAGGTCTCTCAGGAAAGGGCAGTCGTCAGGCGCCGCCCCCAAGTCCAGATGCTTCAGCCAATGAAAATCGGAACCATTTCCCACGGCCGCCTGGTCTACGGACTCCAGCGTCTCCGTCAAAGAGGAACTCAGGTCTGGCCAAAAACCCTTGGCTAGATGCTCGGCCACCTCCCTCTCCACCGTGCTCCTCTCTGCACACCCTTCACTGTGCGCTGGATCAGGGAAGATCTGCTCAGGTGAGGTGAAGCACGCCGGATGCTCTGGTTCAATGCCCTCCAGGTTACTCACTGACGCAATGCTGTCCAATACCTCGCTTGCTTCTGCGGAGCCGAGAGGACATAAGGAGGTGCAGTGTCCTCTCGTTTCCAGAGCTCCTAAGGTCTGCTCAAACTGGTCCTTGGTGATCGGAGCAATGTTTAGATCTTCATCAGCAGACGTTTTGGAAGAGACGTCACCGGCGTCCACCGTCAGGCCTTGCTCCAACTCGTCCTCCATCTGCAAAACGTCACTGTCACAGCCGTTTGCGCGAGTAGGATGCACATCATCACTTCCGTTTGTTCCCGGTATTGAAAGAAAGGGACAAACCTCAGTGCTCGGCATGGAAGACGACGGCAACAACTGCGGCCCACAGTTCTGCAAACACAACTGTGTTCCGTCCTGCCCACCAGGTGCCTGGAACGTAACCAAGGGTAAATCTAAGTGCAGGTCCTTATTAGAGGAAACGGTGGGGCACTCTTCAGCGCACTGATCGCTAGGCACGGCTGGGTCCTTCGGCTCCACGTGGGCCCCAGGTGCCAGAGGGCCGTCGTCTGGCCCAGCAGCAGGGCAGGGCTCCGGAGACGCAGCTGGCCGAGGGCAGGTCTTGCTCCTCCCCTTGGCTTCCTGGGCGTTTCTGCTGCCATCGGAGAGCTTGGGAATGAGGAAGTCGAAGCAGGCTTTGTCAAGGTTGTGAAAGCCCAAGAGCTCGGCGCATTTGTGAATCTCTAGAATATTCTCTTTGGTGAAGTGAAGCTTTGCAGTGTAGGCAAACTGCAGCAAAGGCACAAAGCCCTCTACAGTGACCTGAGGGTACACAGAAATGTAAACACAAACTCAGTACACTGGCAATAAACACATCAACAAGTACACCAAGACAATTATGTTATATAGGTATGTCTACTAGTTGGTTGTTTGTGTTAAACAAAGAAACCCTCTCTATAATAATCTACATCCTATTAAAACCGTTAACCAGTACTTCATCAGGAAGAGTGATGACAGCATTCCATCCTGCGTGGCTGAGGAGTCTGGTGTAGAAATAATCGCTGCAGCAAGCCAGGACCGAGGAGTGCGCGCGAAAGCTTCTGCTCTCCACCTCCAGCGTCACATCGCACAGAACGTCCTTCTGCCTCTGCTGGTCCAGCGAGCGCAGAACGTGCACACAGTGCACGGCCGACTGGAAAGTGAACACAGATGTCCGCACGCCGTCCACAGACATGGCGCTGGATATCTGCTGCTGGAGAAAACAGAGGAGCAAACAGCCGTCATTCAATTGCCAATTTGTTGATTTTTGCAGACTGATGGGCAGAATAACAATGGGCAAAAAAAAGGGTGTCAAATTTGGGAATTGATATAACAAAATATAAATAGGGCAACGTTACACAGACCTTAATGGAAATTCGTTTACCAGTTTTACTGGATGACTGTACAGTAAATTCGATTAAATCTCCCCTTCACATACTATGAGAGTTTATCTAATATTGCAGTTGGAAAGTGCGCTGTGTATCCAGCTGATACAGCACCGCCTGGAGCTACGAAACAGCGTAAAACCCTGACAATGTACCAGGAAATGCTATGACCTGCTCGGAGCCCAGACCTTGTAAAAATCCAAGTGCAAATTAAACCAAACTTCCTAATGAGGAGTAACTGCAACCTAGCTAACAACCGTATTGCTTAACTAAAGGAACTACGCTTCCAGGTAAGAAGTTTAGGTACTAAAATAACTAGTTAACTAGTTATACGGCTAACTGGGCTATCGTGTAAGCGGACGTTGCTGAGCAAACTTTGTTCCATATGACTGCGTGAGCTATACGATATCTATTTTAATAACTAGTTCGATGTGTTTCTTTCATAATTACAACACGGAGATGATCTAGCTAGTATCTTGTTATCTTTGTATTTAACATGAAGCGTTAACTATAAAGAAGATCAGCTAATTAACTATAAAGAATATGAGCTAGCTCACTTAGCTAACTATAAAGAATATGAGCTAGCTCACTATAAAGAATATGAGCTAGCTAACTATAAAGAATATGAGCTAGCTAACTATAAAGATGAGCTAGCTAACTATAAAGAAGATTAGCTAGCTAACTTAACTATAAAGAAGATGAGCTAGCTAGCTTAGCTTAGCAGATTAGCAAAGCTAGCACACTTAGCTATCAGCTGATATGAAAGTAGCTAGCGAAGCATTACGGCTTTCTGACGTTAGCCAGAGTAGGTAAACACAAGCTATAAAACAGTAAGAACTAACCTGTCATATCACCTGAGATGGGAAAATCTTCAGCTATTCATCATATATGTAGTTTTTTAATGTTCAAAGCAATAAACTATTTATCGAGTTTAGCTGGCTACCGTTATTTAAACAAGTTGCGACAAACGGGTCGTCATGTGATTAACCAGCAGGCGCGCGCACGCACACCTAACCACGCCCCTGCGGTGAGGTCATGAGCTCCAGTGATCTAAAAACATGCGGACTTGCGCTGCTGACGTTGGCAAAATAGGGTGGCGTCAAATGAAACGGTCATTACCCTGCACCACATAGGGATGTGAGCATGTTAACATAAACATAGTGCTGTCGATTCTTCCGAAAATGGCACTAATGTAACAAAATGGAGTTTTAATTAAAAATATGAGTAAAAAGAATTAGCAGTATTTTGACCATGTTTTGTAAGTTACAAAAACACATTTAATTCAATCTTTTAAAAAACTATTGATTTGAGATATATATACATAAAAGTGCCTCTGAATTTGTAGAAGGAGGAACCAGTTTATACTGTAGTATATATAGAAACTGGTTTATATTTATATAAGCTGGATCCTCCTTCTACAAATTCAGAAGCACTTTGCTTGAACAGATGATGAAGAATGTTTGTCTGAAACATCCTGTTACCTTGTAAACTTTGGAAATAGTTACTTACCTGGGGTCATCTTTGGACTCATTTGACCTGCCAAGCCAGTACTGTGCTAGAATACTAACCTTGAAAAACATGCACATAACTACATTTCTGCATAAGTTAACCATATTAATTTAACTGTTTCTGTTCATTCCATTGGGACTCACCTTTACTGGTTCATCATCTCTACAAAACAAACTGTCATGTGCTTTTATGCTATATTTAGTGTATCATACATGTTCCCAATTCAACATTATTTACAAATGAATGAAAATGGAGGTAAATATATAGGAACTGTAGAATTATGAAGTAAGTGTTGTCTCTATATTATTTAGTTTTTTGTGGTATTGCTTAGCAACAGACCCGCTACACCACCACACCTCCTAGATTGATGTCACGGTTCGCCTGCCTGAAGTCTGAGCACAACTCATACATCACCTGTTTGCTAAAGTCTCGACATAATTGTCCTCTGCAAAGCTCTGATCAGCTTTCCTTAATCATTTCCATTGTTTTCTCCACTTTTTGGCCTGTTTTGTTTCTTCAATCTGGATTGTTCTAATGGCCTCTTTGAGCAGCACATGCGTGTGCACCTGTCTGCAGGTTATGCACTGGTACAATATGACACGTTTCCTGTATAAAATATATCCAGATATAACTGACCATGTGACCATGAGCTCTAGGTCCCTGTTTACTTACAGAAACTGGCCAATTGGGTTGTTTTTGTTACTGTTGTTTGTTTTGCTATTAGTTATTCATCATAAATCAATTAATTTTGAAGCAATGGTTTACATATTACATACTGAGTGACATAAATAAAATGCATATTTAGACAGTAGGCTTAGAGTCACACTTTTCAACTGAAAGGATTTAAACTGGAACAATTTAATCCAAGATGAGTCTAAATTAATCTGTCTATGGTAAGAATCACATAATCTACACTGGTACATTCTGCTTTTTGAGCTTTTGAGTTGCAATCTGTATCTATTGCTAATGACACATCTTATATTTAGGGTCATTGTTTTTGTTAACATTTGACCAAATGCACATTTGCATAATTAATATCTTAATATCTAAGCAGAGTGGGGTATTGTTACAGCTCTATGAAATTAAAGGGTTAAAGAATAAAACCACACATTAATCTCTACTGGATTAATGTAAATGTTATTTACTTCCTTCATATGACAAGAATTACAATGAAATGAGTATCTTTTAATTCATCCTTTAATTGTAGAGTCTTAAATATTGTTCCAAAACAAACATTCAGAATTTTACTGCCAAACTATCCCAGACCTAGATTCTTTTATATATATGGGTGTGTATTTTATATTTACGTGTACATATATATATATATACACGTAAATTTATATACACGTAAATTTATATACACGTATTTATATATATATATACATATATATATATATATATATACATATACATGAACAAATATCTAAAGTGTGATTTTAGATTCATACAATACTTTTTAATATGTTTTCTAATGTACTTTGAGGAGAACATTACTAATTACTCATGTACATTACTCGTTATGTACTCATGAACGTCTATGTTCATGTAATCACTCATGACACTTGTTTTTCAACCCCACCCAGCTTCTGTGAAGAAAAGAGAAAAAACACTTGTGTGTCTTGGAATGCTCACGTTGTTCTTCCAGAACTAGACTTGTTGGTGCTCTCAAGGTCTAACCTTCACACTCTCTCCGGTACAAGCTCAGGAAGAAGCAGTGTGTCTGGTTGTGCTCACGTTTAGTTATTGGTAAGTAGCTTCAACACTGCTTAAAAATGATCAGTTACATTTTGCAATAACAAAATAGCATTATACATTATATATTATACATTTTCAGTGTAATATGCAAATACTTAAAATGCATAGGCTTTAAGTCTTTAAGTGATCTGAAAAACCTTGAAACCATTATATATTATATAACTTAAGGATTTTTTGTGTGTTGGTAAACTGTGAGATTGTTTTGTTTTGTTTTTATTCTGTTTGCAGTGTTACACCTTCATACGTTCATATTCCTCTTTAGGCTAAACATCAGGTAGACCACAATGGAACAAAGTACAATGGAGCGAATGCTGGACTACTCCCAGCTCATTTCTGGGCTTCAGGAACTTAACTTCCAAGGGAAAGCAGTACCCAGTGATCTGGTGTTGATAGGCAACCACGCCTTCCCATTGTGCATGAATCCAAGAGGACAGGTCCTAATGGCTGCATCTCGTTATGGCCAAGGACGTGTGGTAGTCTTGGGTCATGAGAACTATTTATCTCATTTCCCAGGCTTGGTGGAGAATGCTCTGGTTTGGCTCATGCCCACTAGTGGTGATCGCAACACAATAGGTATTCATAAGAGTCTCAGTTCACTTGCCAACAACCTGTGTTACTGTTCTTTGACAACCAAGACTGGAGACTTCCAGAGCGATTTTGCAGTCTACGTCTCTGATGCCTACAGTGTGGACGCATGTGCAAAAGACATGGTGGCCTTCCTCAAAGATGGAGGAGGTTTGCTCATTGCTGGGCAGGCCTGGAGCTGGGCTAAAGCCCACCCAGGGGAGAATACATTACTCAGCTTCCCAGGGAACAAGGTGTGCAGCATGGCAGGGATCTACTTTTCGGAACATATGGGAGAGCTTGGCAAATTTCCTGTGCCCAAGGAAATTCCCTCAAGCTGGCTTGCAGTGTCGTAAGTAAAACACTCACGTGCAAACCTTCCCCGTTCACTTTCCGGTGATTGTCTCAGCCTATCTCACTTAAATTCTTCTTTCTATTCATAGGATAGGAAAAGACTTCAGAGATGATCTGCTGTTCCTACTAAAGGGCGTTTCTGAGTTTGACATTCAAGGTGGTGCCCTGCCATCTGAGGTGATGGTACATGGACCTCTGGCTTTTCCTATTGGACTCACTCCAGATGGTAGAGCCTTCTTTGCAGGGGCCTACTATGGTCAGGGAAAAGTCATTGTGGCTACTCATGAAGCATATTTTGGTAGTGTTTCTCTGTCAGCGTTCCTGATCAACGCCGTGCGCTGGCTTGACGAAGAACGTAATGGGATCATCGGTATCTTACCCCAATTTCAACAGACCCATCGCATTCTGAGTGAAGCAGGGCTAAACTGTCAGTTCACTGGCTTTAGGAAAGACCTGAGTGTGTTCATCTGCACGTCCTACAGTGACGCTCAGTGTCAGGAGATCCAGGAATTTGTTGCTGAAGGTCACGGTCTCTTGATTGGTGGCCATGCTTGGTACTGGGCTCAGAGCAACCCTCACCGTAATGTGATGACTGAGTGCCCTGGAAACATCATCCTGAGTAAGATGGGTCTGTCTCTTATGGGAAACACCTTACATCCTGGTGTGTATAAGGCCCAGGAGGTGCCCAAGCAAGGAAAATCCAACGCATACCACTTCCGTGACTTGCTGAGGCGCTTTGCCAAGCATGTGATCCAAGGCAAACAGCTGACAGAATATGAGCAGGGGTGTCTGAATAAGCTCAGGCATGACTGTGCAAACTACCTCCGTATGCAGGCCCATGACAGCGCTTCCTACACCTCCACGGTGGCCCTCATCACAGACATGGTGAAGAAGACCGGGGTTCCCCAGGTGGGCCACGCCTCTCCCGTGGAAAACACCAGGGATAAACTACTGCTTCATGTGGGCACTGAAGTCTACAAAGTCTGCCAAAACCCTGATGAGCTTCTGCCCATCATCATATCGAATATTCCCAATCTGCCCACCCTGAACAATGCCAGAGTCCGCATCAGTGCCAACACTGCCGGTAGGGATCTTCTCAAGTGAAATATACTGAAAGTTAAATCCAATAAATATATTTTCAAAAACGGTCCAAAAGTTCAACAAGTGTGGATCAACATTTAGATTAGGGTTAGGATTAGTCTTAATATTCAGTTATCATAAGTTCAGGAATGGTGTAATGATATTTTCACTCCTCATTTCAATTAAGCAGAGCAGTTTAACACACAGTCGGTCGCTGAACTGCTGGATGTCCAAGTTGTACTCAGCAAACAATGTGGGGTTCATAGATAATTGTCTTCCTTAGAGTCTCAGGGAGGAACCTTCACTACTGATGCCTTTTGCTTTGCTTAGTGAGGACTTGGACCCAGACATTTGTAAAGATGTTTTGTGACAACGGCTGCTGTAAAACAAATGCTGTATAAATACCGTCTGCTTTGCTTTAAGAGCGGGATGGTATCCATCCTACTCAGAAGGGTGCAGTTCTCCTTTCCTGTAGAATAAGTCAGAGTTTTAACAGACTTAGTTCATCAATGAAACTCCAGAGTGGAGGTGAGGCAGCAGTCAGAGAGGCTGAACCGACCATCTGCTGATCGCCACGAGACGTCAGTCAAGGTCCACCATAGTGACACTGTGTTTCTTCCCTGAGTTAAACAGAAATATAGAAAAACAAAAGCATAATGCCTGAATAACCTAAATAGTGTTAAAGTAAATGACACACAGAACAGAAACACTTCAGAATACTGTACTGTTTAACAGAAATCTGGATAAATGAAACAAGCCCTTCTGGCTACAACTATGTACACCGCCCTCATCTAACTGGCAGTGGAAGCACATTGCAGTTATTTATAGCAACTTATTAGGCATAAACTAGGAAGCAGATAATGATTTCAAATCCTCTGAAATTATTTTTATCAACATAAATGATGTAGCCAGCAAAAGAGGGTCTACTTAGTACTTTTCACTAATGAGTATTTACAGGCCAGCAGGACCCCGAATTTCTTATTGAGTTTGCAGATTTCCTCTCTAATCTAATTATTTTGTTAGCTCACATCATTCACTTTGATAATGCAATTTTAGATCAGCATTTAGTTCTGTATTCAAATCAGTTGGTTTCACTCAGTGTATTAGAGAACCCACACATTCAAGTGAGGATATGCTTGCTTTAGCTTGGGTTAGACAGAGCTTAAACGCCCCGCGGCCCCCCCCCCCCGCCGCCCCCCCCCCCCCCCCCCCCCGCCCCCCCCGCCGCGCGCGCCCGCGCGGCCGCCGGGGGGCGCGGGGGCGGG
>JAOYMR010000012.1:2509201-2525238 GCA_025802075.1 Tenebrosternarchus preto | reverse complement strand
GCACAGAGTAACATTAGACCTGCCTTTAGAGTCTCTGCACAGAGTAACATTAGACCTGCCTTTAGAGTCTCTGCACAGAGTAACATTAGACCTGCCTTTAGAGTCTCTGCACAGAGTATCATTAGACCTGCATTTAGCCTCCATACAGAGCAGTCATGACTGGTCATGTGCTCCATCCATAAGAGCAGCTCCATCCCTAAGTGCTTACTGTCTCCACCAAGAGACTACAGGCACTTCACTACTTCTGAAGGCAGAGAACAGGAAAGGAGCACAATGCTCTGTAAACCTGAATCTGTAATGTAAACCTGAATCTGTAATGTAAACCTGAATCTCTTTGTCTCATTATGTAATACGTTTGTTTCTTTCTTTTCTCCGATGGTAGAAAGGCTGTGTGCACTGTGTCACCATGTCTGTGTGTGTCTGTTTGTGTGTGTGTGTGTCTGTGTGTGTTGCAGGTTCAATATCGAGCCCAGTCTGTACAGCCCATACTTCTCTCTAGGTGCCTGTATGGAAGGCCTGAATGCTCTGTTCACACAGCTCTACGGCGCCGCCCTGCTGCCTGAACACACCAGTGCTGGAGAGGTGTGGAGCGAAGACGTGCGCAAGCTGGTAAACAAACAAACAAACCAACACGAGCAGGCACAGCAGCTCTGTGTTCGTAAAGAAACATCATACTGGAGTGAGTTCACTGTTCATGTGAGTCTCAGAGCCGCTTCTAACCTGTGTCCTCAGGCAGTGGTACACGAGACCCAGGGAGTCCTGGGATATATTTACTGTGACTTCTTTAGCAGACCTGACAAACCAAACCAGGTGGGTTACAGCTCACGACCTCTCAGGTGTCGCCGTAATTCCCCCTCAGAACCCCTGCAGTGTTCAATTTACTGACAAAGGTCATAAGATCTACGTATGACATTAATAATGTACCGTACATTCAGTTAAACGTCAAGATTTCAGTGTTCGTGTCCACGGGGAACTTCTCAGTATATCAGATGGCACTTACAGCTGGGGGCTTAAAGGAATATGTCACCCAGAACTGTTAAAGCCAGAAGTTATGAATGAACACGTCTGTATCCAGTACAGTGGATCCCTGACTGCATGTATGCTAAACCACTCCCTGATTTTCAGTGTTTACACACACAGCAATGATACAAGAATACAAATAATAATACAAGTATACAGAAATTCCTCTTCATACAGGATAGGTGAAATAGTTTCAAGTTTCTCTGAAGAGCCTGACATCAAAACCAAATTTGTGGGCAGGCGATCTGAAGGGCAGCTAAAATGCTGTGTGTCCTGCTAATCCTGGGAACCCCCTCACGCTCACCCTGCAGCACCTGTCTACTGTGGCAGGCAGATACACACACACACACACACACACACACCCCATCCCTCTATCGCAGCTGTGTGAGAGCGAGATAGTCTGTCCTGGTTACAGATCCAGACAGATGCACCTTTCAGTGATATAATGTAAACAGTTTAGAGATTTTCTGTCATTCCTTCATCAATCAAAGTATCCTGATGAAAACTAGATCGGTACCCTTGGGTTTGTCCACTGCACTTAACACTTAACCAGGCTGCAGTAGAAGACCTGCAGAACTCTGAATGCTTACTTTAGTCAGACAAGGGAATTAGTATGTAAACACACTCAGAAAAAGGCTTTGGGGGTCAGGAACTCCCTGAGGTGTGTGTTGACCTCAGAGTGGGTCCTCACGACGTGCTCCTCCTTCCAGGACTGTCACTTCACCGTCCGCGGCGGCCGCCTCATGGATGATGGCAGCTACCAGCTACCTGTGGTGGTGCTCATGCTGAGTCTGCCTCCACCTGGCCAGAACTCCCCCACCCTCCTCTCACCCGGCATGATGGAGAACCTGTTCCACGAGATGGGTCACGCCATGCACTCCATGCTGGGACGCACTCGCTACCAGCACGTGACCGGTACGAGGCCCCCTGCTGGCGGCCAGGAGAACGACGCCTCACAGCCGCAGTAGGAGATGAGGCTCTGAGACCTAGTTTAATTATGACTGCTTTGTTGTGGTTTTGAGACGACCCTCTGCTCGCTCTCCATCAGACTTGGCGCCCTCTGCTGTTCTGTGTTGGTATTTATTGAGTAATTTTGTTGTGTTTATTCAGTAACGACTGCATGTTCCTGTTCCGTCTCTTTAAAGGCACGAGATGCGCCACTGATTTTGCTGAGGTCCCTTCCATTCTGATGGAGTACTTTGCCACAGACTATCGTGTTATTGGCCAGTTTGCCCGGGACTTTCGAACAGGACGGGTATGTCACCAAACCTCCATCGCTCGCTCTGCTCCTACCACAGCTGTTCTTTGTGGTCAGCTGTTCCACTCTGCCTTCTCCTAGCCTCTGTCCCGGTCCATGGTGGCTCGGCTCTGCGAGTCCAAGAAGGTGTGCAGTGCAGCAGACACGCAGCTCCAGGTACTGGTTCTGCCAGGCTCGTCCGTGACCCGGAGTGCTATCAGGACACCGTTGCTATCCTGCACTAATGCTGTTGCAGGATTCCGCTGTCAGGACACCGTTGCTAGGTTGCACGTATGCTGTGTCTCTCCCAGGTTTTCTATGCCACCCTGGACCAGGTCTATCATGACAAACCTCAGAGTCGATCAACAACAGACATCTTGATGGACCTGCAGCAGAAATACTACAACCTGCCTTATGTTCCTAACACAGTAAGTGCCACAGACATAAATAAAGGGGGCGTGTCTGTCAGGAAATGGCACTGTTGCACCAGTTAATTATAATTGTGGCTATTGAAAAGTTATATTCATAATCCGTATATAAGTGTTCCAACAACATTAAAGATCCTTGAACCATATTGTGAAGTCACAGAATCTCCCTAAACCCTGCAGTGTCTGAGATTAAGTTTAAAAGTTCTTAGCAAATTCCAAAAACTGTTTGCTAAGCAGATTCTCAGACATGATGGAAAAGCCAAACCCTGATCACATAATCATTCACACAAAATCTTTCATACCCAGTGCCCACATAGTCCCTCCTGTGGTGGAACGAGGTGTGGGACTCCTGAAGAGGCTGGTGGCTGGTGTTTAGCTGCAGCGTGTGTGTTTTGGGTAGTGTGTGATCTGGTGTTTAGCTGCAGCACGTGTGTTGGGTAGTGTGTGTGTGTTGGGTAGTGTGTGAAGAAGTCCCAGCTTTTTCCATGCATGAATGAACACAGCAGTGTCATTGTGTATAGAGAGACTGACGGATCCTGATTTGTACTGAACTTATAATAATAGTAATTAAATTAAACTGTCTAATCATCAGAGACTGTGATGTTTTGGAAGCTAAATAACAGCTTTTTCAGTTTATCATTCCACTTGTTGAAATAAGAAGTAAAGCTGAAGTTAAGAACAAGTTAAATATGTGCTTCTGTTATTTATGGAGGTTAAAATATAATTCGGTGATGCCAAAAAAGTCTGTTTCTCTCTCCCCAGTGTTGGTGGTCTGAAATCTTAGGATACATTACAAGTATTAAACGTAATGAGTGTTTTGAACTCATTCTTTACCTAATCTCTAATAGCAGGGTGTGGTCTTCCTCGAGCTCCCTGTTCTGTGTTAGAAAGGTTACCCCAGGGTCACAGTGTGGACCTCTTCAGGAACCGTTTAAGAGACCGGGAAATAAATGTCTCTTGCAGATCTTTAGCAGCTGGGTTTTAAAGGCCATTTGGGAAGCAGAGCGATGTAAAACGCAGACAGTCGTGGTGTGTAATTAAATAGATCCATGGGGAACAGCCTAACCCTAACCCTAACCCTAGCTGTCTCCAACACCAAATATTCCCCTTTAATTGCTCCAGTCACTGTGTGTTTTTTCCGTACCTTTAAATCACGGCTCCCTTTGTAACAGTTTGAGCTCCCTGTCAAGGTACTGTGTGTGTGTGTGTGTGTGTGTGTGTGTGTGTCTCTGCTGTTTATGGCATGTGTCAACCAACACGGATACTTTAAACACTCCTTCAGTTCTCTCTCCACCTCACAATTGTCCCATTAAATCTGAGTTTTATTTGCATTTGTGTGATGCACAGTGTCTCATGAAGAAGCCAGTGTTACTAAACCTTAATAATAATAATAATAATAATAATACATCAGAACAATATGCTTTGTTTTGTAATAACAGTAAAAATAAGCTGCATGTTATTTTAAATTTAGATCTGAATTCTGGATTAAGTGTGTGCATCTTTAAGGTCGTGCCCAGTGTGTGCAGGACCTTCATCTTAATGTCGTGCCCCGTGTGTGCAGGACCTTCATCTTAATGTCATGCCCAGTGTGTGCAGGACCTTCATCTTTAAGGTCGTGCCCAGTGTGTGCAGGACCTTCATCTTTAAGGTCGTGCCCAGTGTGTGCAGGACCTTCATCTTAAGGTCATGCCCCGTGTGTGCAGGACCTTCATCTTAAGGTCGTGCCCAGTGTGTGCAGGACCTTCATCTTAATGTCATGCCCAGTGAAGTCTTTAGACAGCGTCTTATTCCTGCTCACTGTCCCGCTAGTCACGTCAAGAGTAAAATGATGTTGGATTGTTTTTATAGTCATCATCAGGGTGTAATAATCATATTTTCTATCATACCTGCTTGTCTGATGGAATACAGATGTTAAGATTTGTACTGTTATAGCCTCTCTTAACGTTCTGTTTTATCCTGTGTTCTTCTAACAGGGTTAAATCTACCATTTCTCTGCGGGATTAGTCTGTTTCTCAGCCGTGCTTTTAAAACTCTAATGAGGATATCACAGACCCAGAAACACTGTTCAGCTGTCTGTACACACACACACACACACACACAGGTGCACAGCTCAGTCAGGCTGCTGTGAAATAATTCTGTGATATGATAAACATTATATCCAGTCATTACAGCTGTGAAACTTCTGCTGTTGTGCTGGGAAACTTGTGTAAACAAAAGGGTTTTGATACACAACCCCATTTGTTGCTGGTGTGAGTGAGTGCGTGTGTGCTGGAGTGTTGTGACAATCACCTGGGGAATGCTGGGTACTTTCTGTCTCTGCTTGTTTGTTTGTTTGTTTTGCTCGTGTCTCTACAGGCATGGCAGCTTCGTTTCAGCCACCTCGTAGGCTACGGAGCGAGGTACTACTCCTACCTGTTGTCCAGAGCTGTGGCGTCCATGGTCTGGAGGCAGTGTTTCCAAAAGGACCCCTTAAACAGGTGGGCTGATGAGCTTGTGTGTGTGTGAGGGAGAGAGACGCAGAGAGGAGTTTTTTTGTGTGTTTTTTGTCACTTTGTTCACTCTTAGAGGGACCCTCATGTCCAGAATCAGTGTTGAGAGTTAACACCCCCCCCCCAAATCAGGGCAGTGTCTCATTTTCCCTGGTCTTGTCACACCTGCTTAGGTTGATGCAGCGTGCAGGTCTGTGGTTGAGGTGGTTGAGTTTGGTAGTGATGCTGGTAACACTGGTTCCCTTGTGTGTGTGTGTGTGTGTGTGTGTGTGTGTGTGTGTGTGTGCGCTGGCTGCAGAGGCACAGGTGAGCACTACCGCAGAGAGATGCTGTCCCACGGTGGAGGGAAGGATCCCATGCTGATGGTGGAAGGTGAGTGTGTCAGGCTCGGGGGCAACTGTACACCAGGTAGGGAGCATGGGGCAGTTTAGCATTTATAGGGTAAATGGTCAACTTGAGTGGCTGTGATTCCACTCCCATTAGTCATGAATTGCTGGTCTTCATGTTTGTGGTTTGGATTAAGTGGTTTGGATTAAGTGGTTTCAACCAGTTGGTTTCTCTCCACCAACACACTGCATCGCTTTAGTGAGGGAAGCTTCAGAGGTTCTCAGATCTTTTGCAGGCTGGATTTGAGCTGTAGCTTCCATCCCAGATGTAGTGTTTGGTTTTGGGGTTGATGTATTTGGTTTCAAGGGTACTGTGCGTTTCAGGGATTCTGTGTTCCAGTCTCAGATGGTTCATCCTCAAGTCTTACTTTTCTCGGCTTAGGAAGAGCTTTCCTGCTCCATCCTGACCGGGTGACACTTCTAACCCTAACTCTAGGGTACGGGTCGCACGAGCCAAGCACCTTAAAAGGCAAATATGCAAATAGCCCATTGGTTATCATTAGTGCGTTAACATTTGTAAGTGCTCTCCAAAAGCACTTCTGATTTGCATGACTCAAATTGTGAGCCACATCACAACTAGCTTTTCCCCTGTAGTCCTTTGAAGTTCGTTTGTCTCTGAACCGTAATTACAGAGGCAGTGATGAAGCAGTTTGCCTTCAGGTACAAGATGAGGTTCTTGCTTACAACTCATGACATGTTTCAGATGATTATGAATGTGAACAAAACTAAAACTGGAGGAGTAACCAGAAAATCAGTCCAGCTGGGAGGGGAGTGTTGTACATGCTCATCCTACTGAAGTCAGAGTAGCACTTTGTCACTAGAGGGATTTCAGTCCATTTCAGTTTTGTGAATATTTTTGTACATTTTATGAATGCCCATCTCACTTTATTTGAAGTCTGACATTCCTTTTTCAATGTAGAGTTTATAAAAGTGTAAAGACGTTTGGTTTGAGCTGCTTCAGAGCAGATGTCCAGCGTTTCTGGTGAGTGTTCACGGGTTTTGTGAGGAGAGCTTCAGAACTGTGATGGCTTCCCTTAGCATTTGAGGATCTCAGTAAACCTTCAGCTTCCTCTTACAGTGTAACGTTCAGAGCGACTCTTTTACCACTGAGTGGTGGTAAAATCACAGAGAACCTTTAATCAAAGCCTCCTTTTATGGACTTCACAAAGTCAGAGCGGGACAACCCTAATCATGTCGCACCATGTCTAGCTGCGCCCGGCTACACCCCTCGCTACTGTGGTGTGGGAGGCAGTGAGGTGGGGCAGGAGTGTGACGCATAGATGTTTCACTGAGGAGTGAGAAGAGTGAGGGCTCTCACCACACACAGCCGGTCCGCTGGAGGTTCACTTTGATGTGTTCTTGTTGAATTATTCCCCAGGAGTCATCATTAAGCTCGGAGCTTTGAGCCTGGGCCCATCTGACAGATAACCATCTTCCCCATCTACTTGTAAATAAATAAATGCCCAGTGCATGGAGGCCTGCTCGCCAAATTACACACGTACAGTTAACAAAGAAATCTTAGAAGGAGGAGTTGTTTAGGAGAATAACTACTTCAACCTGAAGGGAACATTTTGTTGGAATCATTTTATTCAAAATGTATTTGTTTTTTTCTGTCTTCAGTTAGTGATCTACCATTCGTTTTGATTGGAGACTTAAACAAGCAGCTTTTCTAAGATGAGCGGGTGTAGTTAGTAATCCCCGCACCCCCGGAACACAGGCAGGAAATGGCAGTAATTAAAGAAAGAGCCGGTGACTCAGGAGGCGTGGCATTTACACCGCTCTGCCCCTCAGATCGGGGTGGAGTTTCAACACCATGCATCATCATTAGAATTGGTTCATACCCAAGACTCTACAGGACATCTGTTAAATTCTACACTGATGCCTGTAAAGGATTCCTTCCCTTCCAGAGAGAGTGGATACTGTGGAACGTCACTGCTGAAATGCCTGCCTGCTTCCTAAATGATGTAGGAGTTCTGTGATTGAACTTCCATTACCAGTGTTAAGACCTGAAGTTAGTGGCAAGTTCTTTCTGCAGTTGGTTATAAAGCATGTTGAGGGTGAGTGCGTGCGTGCGTGCGTGCGTGCGTGAGTCAGGTGCCCCAGGACAGGGTGGAACCAAAGCTGAGTTAAATCTATTGAGCTCCTCCATGTGTGTGTTTAATACACTCTACCTCACCATCCCACTCCTCCGTGTGTGTGTTTAATACACTCTACCTCACCATCCCACTCATTAAATGTGGTGCCCATCATGGCTGTTGGTCTCTCTTTTTAGTGTGTGTGTTCCTAAAATGGAGAGGCATGTGTGTATGGTGATCTGGTGAGGGCATGTATAGTGATCTGGTGATCTAGTGAGGGCGTGTATGGTGATCTGGTGAGGGCGTGTATGGTGATCTGGTGAGGGCGTGTATGGTGATCTGGTGAGGGCGTGTATGGTGATCTGCGTATAAAGATGTTTTATGTGATACTGAATATGATGTGACATGTTGGTTCTTTTTACTAAGAGCCATTGTAGTTTTGAGTGCAGGGCTGTCAGGGTTGGTTGGGTTTTTGTCCAGAGTGTTTGCACTGGTGCACTTCAAAACGAACTATTTTGGAACTTTGTTCTCTTTATGGTGGTGATTCTTTACAAGACTAAGTTACTGTCTAACAGTCTAACAGTCTGTGTCCCTGCATGTGGGCTGTGTGTGTGTGTGTGTGTGTGTGTGTGTGTGTGTGTGTGTGTGTGTGTGTGTGTGGTTGGAGGTGACCCGGCAGGAAGGAGGAGGTACTATTTACTTTGGCAGCTCTACAAGGGGAAATGAACAGACATCAAAGCAGCAGAACAGGGGAATTATAAAATGAGTGCAGACAGTCCAGGAGGCTTCAGCTACACTCCACAAGTGAAGAGATGATCTGCTCTGCACAGAGAAGCCTGCTGTGTGTGTGTGTAAGAAAATATGAGTGAATACTGTGTTTTGGTCAAATGGGTGTTTGAATCGATTTAGTGCTGTTTTTTGGTCTTTTTCCCCTGTTCTTGTTTTCTGTCTACCTGCACTTTTATAAAGTTTGATGCAGGTTGGTTTGTCCGAGTTGTATTAGACCTTTTTCAACTGGTTTTGGTCATAAATGTCAACTAATATTGAGACGTTTACCATCCCTGCACTTATTCAGAGATTTACCTTGTGGCCTGTTATTGCCAGGGGCGGGGGCGGGTCCGGGGGCAGGTCTATACAGGGCTGAATCTTTCCTCTGCTTCCTTTCACAGGCATGTTACAGAGGAAACCATCCATGGAGGACTTGGTTGATGCTCTTGTGCTGGAACTGGAGCCGAACTTTGAGAACTTCATCATGGAGGATTAATGTAGCAGCTGTGAAGCCCTCCCTCTTCCTCTAATGTTAGTCTGTACTCAGATCAGTCTGTCTGCTGTGAAGGCCTCCCTGTACTCAGATCAGTCTGTCTGCTGTGAAGCCCTCCATTTTGACGGAATGTATGTTTTTAACAGTAAAAAGTAATTTTAAACTAATGGATTACGCTTACATTTGTTTCTTAGACCGTTATAAACTGGGACAAGTGTTGGCCTATAAATGAACTGATTTCCAAAACACATACACAGTTGGTTTTAGATGCACCTCAGCAGAGGTTTACGTTAGAACCTCAGTACCTGACCCTACAAGTGCTCTGCATGTTTGAGATCGAGAACCAGCGGTGGAGCCTCGTGAAGCTGGTGAAGAGAACGGCGTGAAGCGGGTGAAGCTGGTGAAGAGAACAGCGTGAAGCGGGTGAAGCTGGGGAAGAGAACGGCGAGAGTGGGTGAAGCTGGGGAAGAGAACGGCGTGAAGCGGGTGAAGCTGGTGAAGAGAACGGCGAGAGTGGGTGAAGCTGGGGAAGAGAACGGCGTGAAGCTGGGGAAGAGAACGGCGTGAAGCGGGTGAAGCTGGGGAAGAGAACGGCGAGAGTGGGTGAAGCTGGTGACAAAGTAAAGGGTGGCATCCCTTCCAAGAATCTAAAATCTAAGATAATCAGTATTTATCACAGCATAATCATGTTTCTGTTTTGATATTTTCCCTGTTTTTTAAATGCAGAAAAGGGTATAAATAAACAAAGAGTAGGTGTGTCCAAACTTTGGACTGGTACTGTACACACACACACACAAAGAGACACTAATGGTCCCTGTTCACCAAGGGCTACATGAAGCCCTTGGTGCTGAGCAGTGGGTCACATGACCTTGAACTCCTTTCTGATCTGATTTTGTTACCACAGTGCCTGTGGAATGTTGGCTGCAAGCCCTTGAACTGTCTCAGTGCTTGGGACATTTGAAACAGTGGGTTTGGTGAGGAACTCTCCTGTGATGAATTTCCTGGGGATTTCCATTCATAACAGACTCAAACGGAGACAAAGCTGTAGGAATAATCTTAACTGTGTTCTGACCCAGTGCAGTTCACGTGAAACACTGCATGATGTTGGAATTCAGCAATGAACCCCTTTTATTTACAAACATGAAGAACAAAGAACAGAGTTTATTAACAATAATAATGAAAGCTGAAGGAGTGGCCACTGACTGTCTACACTGCAAAAACATTGTCCTTCTATTTCCTATAATACATTATCTACAAAGTAACAGTCACACACAATAGTCTCTTGGATATGCAGATTCATCAAATTCCTGTTGAGAGTATACATTGTTCCATATTGCCAAGAGCAAATTCAGATATTGTTACCAAGTAATAATAGTACCTGTGCTTTAGTCGTAAGGAAATGTACAGTGGGTCAGAAGAGTAACACAGCATACTACAGACTCATAGGCAGGTTGACGATTCTGCTTTCACTCCAGGAAGTCCTTGTTTGGTCCATGAAGATAAAAAAGATTCGGCTCATCCTCATGTCCACTTGTTACAGGACACGTCAGCATCCTCACAGCTGTGCAAGGTTCAGTCTCTGAGTGGCAGTTCACAGTCAGGTTGAACTGCACTCTGGTATGAAGCCGCGTGGCTCGGGGCTGGAGGAAAACGCCATCTAGTCTGGCATCTCAGGTGGGATAATTCCACAGTCCTGACATCTCAGGTGGGATATTCCTTTGTACTTTTCACATCCAGAGCAGTTTTTAGGGACATACAGGAGCTGGAGAAGGCCAGAAGATCATCCAGAAAGAGGGAAGGAAGAGAAGTAGTTGAATATCACAGGGGTCCAGTGAGACATTTGCATGAAACAGAAGTGAAGATACTGAATATCAGCTTAAAGCTTTAATGATTTTATAACTGCACCTTAATAGAGTAAAATATAGAGTTTCATCCTATTAGTGTATCTGCATGTTAAGTGTATATTAACATAACTGTATGGTAACACTTCATACTGCAGGTCTTTTAGAACAGTAAATTCCCCTCTAATGTACTGACTGGATGTTTTCCACTAAAACTGTTGGTCACCACAGCAGAAACGAAGCAGGCATTTGATCCCAGAGTTGTTTACCATGTTGAGAAGCTTTTTACATGTTCACAGGAAACAGACTCATTTGTTTCTTTGGTGTTTAGCTGTTCAGTGAAAGCCCTTTGCTGAGAGAGGCTGAGATTTCTGGAGTTTCCGCTCCCACTTCCACTTCCCTCTCGTCTCCGCAGCAGCACTTGCTTGTTTGCCGCTCTGGCAGAGCTGCTCAGTGCTCAGAGCTTCCACCAGTCAGAGCTGCTGTGTGTAACACCGCGTTTGCCAAGACGATCGTCCGTGGGGTCATTTCAGCAGTAACTGCATTAAATTTGTCACGCAGGGCCGAGCAGAGAGAGGAGGGTGTTTCTGAGGGCCTCGTGTGACTCACCTTCTACTGTAGCCGAGCGGTTCAGAGACGCTCACACGTGGTCTCCGTCGAGCGGGACTGAGGCAGCGGCGTCGGCGCACAGCAGTCCCAAGCCGTCTTCCTTCTGCTTGTCCTCCTCGTCCGAGCTGCCGCTCTCTGGCGAAGCAGGGCGGCAGAGTTGAGGATGGGGGTCACTCCGGGCCGCGGTGGCTGGCCTGAGCAGCCTTACTTCGGAGAAGTCTGCCGGGGGACCCTGCCCCACGTCACCCTGACTGCTCCCCACCGACGAGGCCACGTGTCTGTGGTAGAAATGGGAAAGTGAGGCACACCAGGGGCGGGTCGTCGGGTCACGTGACGGTCACAATTCTCTGACGACGTCCTACCTCTCACTGAGACTGTGCCATCTGGGTCCCCCGCTCTGGCTCCTGCGGGGCTGGACGGCAGTGTGCTCAAGTCCCTCTCTGCACAGATGCTCACAGCAACGTGAGGGAAGCGGGTGCCCAGGACCTGCTAGCAAACACCAGCATGCAGTAAAAACCACCAGAACACGTAAGTGACACACAACATGTGGACTGTGAGAGAGAGATGGAGGAGGAAGATGAGGAAGAGGAGGAGGAGGAGGACCCACCGTACGCGCGTCCAGCCGTGTGGTGGCAGCAGTACTGTGGGGAGAAGACCACGGCGTGGCGTCTGTCCAGACACGACAGCTCTTCTCCAGAGAAGGGACCGACCGGAGACTGCAGAGATGCTGTCACAGTTCATTTAAAAGATTCATTTACTCCACCGGGCTGTAACACATCTGGAAAATCACTTTTAAAGCAACTCGGAGTTATAGCTTTAACTGTAACTACATTTAGTTCTGGTATTAATAATAAGGTTTTCTTTCTCTGGATATGGAATGCAAAATAGGGAACTCTTACACTCTGCTTGTTAGTGCAGGATTATCTGAAACAGACAGTTAATTCTTGTCTTCCTTCCTCGCAGGCATTTCTGTGTCTGAACTTCTGCCCATGTATCTAGCGGGAAACGGGCTCACCAGGTTTTTTCTCCAGCAGCTGCCTCTTGCAGTAGATGACGCAGAGGATGAAGAGGGAGAGGAGGACAGTTGCCAGGGCGCTACAGATGACGGCGGCCAGGGCCAGGTCTCTGGGGCTGGTCACCGTGGAGGGGAGGGGCACCAGATCGACACGCCCACTGCCTGACATGGAACACGGGGCAAAGACGGTCGTGTTGAGCAGAAACTCTTACCATCTCATTCTGAAACACTGGAGGGTCTTAAAAACTCAGAACTGAACAAGTGCTTTTGCGATTCATCCAACATTAGTATTTTTTTCCTGTGTTTCTGTAAGGGAATTTAATTCCAAATGAAACATGGATCATTATAAATTTTCTGTACAATTTCTAAATGTGTATGAAAGGTGCTGTACATATAAATACATATAAATGGTTGATTACTTAATTGACAAAAAAAGTATTCAAATTAAACAAAAAAGATCTAGATTAATTCCGATGTTCCTTGATTCATAGCCCTCACAAAGGCCTTTACTAATGTGACAACATGTGTTGTAAAAAGCGCTATATAAATAAATTTGATTTGATTTGATTTAATGTCTTATGAATTGGATTCAAAGTGTATTGAGGTGCATTCAGAATTAATGCAAGTATGTTCAGACTATGTTCGGACCTGCTGCTATACATGCTGCCTCAGAGAGGCCAGGCGAGTCCACGCTGGTAAATACACACTGGTAAATACACACTGCCCAGGTACATGCTGGTAAATACACACTGCCCAGGTACATGTCGGTAAATACACACTGCCCAGGTACATGCTGGTAAATACACACTGCCCAGGTACATGTCGGTAAATACACACTGGTAAATACATGCTGGTAAATACACACTGCCCAGGTACACGCTGGTAAATACACACTGGTAAATACACACTGCCCAGGTACACACTGGTAAATACACACTGCCCAGGTACACGCTGGTAAATACACACTGGTAAATACACGCTGCCCAGGTACATGCTGGTAAATACACACTGGTAAATACACACTGCCCAGGTGTGTCTCACCTACTGCACACCTGAGCCACGTAACACTGCCCTTCCCATCATCCCCTCTGAATGTACGGGTGGAACTGGCCGAGTTCAAAGCGAGACTAAACCCCTGGGGTGGTACATTGTCAGGCTGTTGAGTTTTCACCCCCACGGTCTCCGGGGCAGCCAGGCCTGTACGTGTCAGGCTGACAGTGGCGCTCTTATGTTTGTGAACAGGCAGTGCTGGGGGGTTTGGGACACCATGTTACGACCACTGACCGTGTCTTTATTTACCAGACACCTCCCAGCCCCAGGATCAAACCCCTCACCAGTCCAGGAGAGACCGAGGAGGAACATTCGGCTTCCGCAAGCACCTTTTGGCAAAAAGAGCCAAGTCTGGTGCAGCCAGAGCAGCTTTTCCTCCACACAGATTCAAACAGCCCCTTAAAATATATTTGAACCAAGCTCCTGCCAGCAGCTATTGAGAGGTTAAATGTATTAACACAGATAAACAGTGTTAATATAGATAAACAGTGTTAATACAGGTAAACCGTGTTAATACAGGTAAACAGTGTTAATACAGGTAAGCCGTGTTAATACAGGTAAACAGTGTTAATATAGATAAACAGCGTTAATACAGGTAAACCGTGTTAATACAGGTAAACAGTGTTAATACAGGTAAACAGTGTTAATACAGATAAACAGCATTAACACAGGTAAACTGTTTTTACTACGTACTATGAGTTGGTGGTTAATTAGAAGCTTATAATATTCACAGAATTTAGATCACGAGAGCTGAAGTCAGTAATTCCCAGTCCTGAAGGTTAAGTGATGTGTACATGAACTTCTGTCATTTTAGGTGGTGGATGTTTTGGTAGGTCTGCTGCTCTGGTCCATCATCCTCACTGACGTTCACCTCCTGTTCCTCTCACGATGGCTGGTTCCCTTACGCTGAAGGGTAGTTACGATTTTAGACGCTATCCGTTATGAAACAGTAAAAGGTCTCTTTGTCTTCCAGCAGCAGATTCCCACGTGGCCCAGCCCGGCTCCCTGTGTTTCTAAGAGTTTCTATCATTTTATCCACCTGCTGTATTTAAGAACAAACAATACAGCTGATAGAGGGAGATAAATCCTTTTGAAGCTGCTTTGTGTAAAACATAATTGTGATCTAATGAAGTTAAATATGAACCAGTTATTTGTTTAAGGGCTTTTCAGTGGGTGCACACAACCATGTCCCTTTGTTCTTCAGTACATTAATCACAGAGTACATCTGGGCTTTTCTGCAAATTCAAACAATCTCAGTGAGACACTGTCAACAGGACATGATCCCTTCATAGGGATGTGGGGCTGAAAGTAACGACAAAAATCTAGACTTTTTGTGCTAAAAACTGACATGACCTTTAGCATGAAAGTTCTAATAACATGAAACATAATAACATAATAGCATGAAAGTTCTTAAACAGTTCTAATAACATTTGGAAGTTTCTCTCAGCTGTGCCCACCATCTACATCTAAATTCATATACACCAACATTACAGTGGGTTACACATACAAAAAATATTCAACAAAGAGTCTGTAAACAAACACAAGCCTTAGTGCTGGATATTGCCTTTCCTGAAAATAACTAGTTCATCTCGTTCATCATCAAACTGCATATGAAATTAAAAAATATATATAATTCGGTTGGTGTTCGTGTGTTCGGTTGGTGTTCAAGTGTTCGGTTGGTGTTCGTGTGTTCGGTTGGTGTTTGGTTGGTGTTCGTGGCTCATTAAGGCACATAACAGGGGCCTCTGAGAGAAACTACTGGGGCACAAAAACTGGCTCAGCTGCCCCCCCCCCTTCTCTTCACCTCTCTCTCTCTCTCCCTCTGTCTCTAGCCCTCCCTCCTGCTCCCTCTCTCTCTCTCCCTCTCTCTCTCTAGCCCTCCCTCCTGCTCCCCCTCTCTCGCTCCCTCACTCTGTCTCTCGCTCTCCATAACCAGAATGTTCCCTCTGTTATCAGCACTACACAGCTGCAGCAAACACAAAGACCAGTCCATTCAAGACCTCTCTTCTGCTGATCTTATCAGACACCTCCAGTGCCGATAGAGTCTGCTCCACCTGGGTAGATGCCAAACTCAAGACTTGGAGTTGGACAACCACAGCCCAAGCAATGAGGCTTAACATATTCTAATCTCCAAAGTTTGGACACACCTGAGCGAATGCAGGCTTTTCATCTGATGGTTTACGCATAAGTTTGTTTCTAAGATTAATATAAATTGTGAAAGTTGATATCTTATGTACAAGATCACTTCCAAAACAAAAAATACAATTAAAAGATTAATTCCTTTTCCATGCCCCTGACAGCAGTTTTCATTCATAATTTAGTTCCTCTAAGTGCTGAACATGAGTGAGAACGTGTGCAGGAGTGAGTACAGCATCAGGCAGCTGGTGAAGACGTGCAGTGAAGCAGCTCAAATCTGACACAGACAATATTTGTACACATAATTACATGTGTGTTTTCATTGTTTTGATACTTTCACCAGCTTTAAAACAGAAAAAAACAGGCGAGTTAAAACTTTTGATTGTTTGTGTGTGTATATATATATATATATATATATATATATATATATATATATATAAACAACACAAACAACACACAAACAATATTTTAGTTGTGAGTGTTTATAAAA
>JAOYMR010000012.1:2488338-2507870 GCA_025802075.1 Tenebrosternarchus preto | reverse complement strand
AAAGGAGGAGGGGGGCAGGGATGAAGGGGTAGAACCGGAGGGGGGGGCTTATCAGAACCTGTGAATGGGTCCTGTGGTGGGAGCTGCTTTAAGCCCGAGGTACAAAGAGACGTTTCGTTTTTCATTTTTCACAGAGGTTGAGATTAAGACTGTGAAGCAGAGGCCCTGTACAGATACGACCACACCGCCAAAATCATACAGAACAATGTTTCCTTGATCAGACGTGTCCACGAACCTCTCTAAGCACGGTAGAGTGTCGTGTGGTGGCACAGAAGTGTCCAGGCCAAGACGTTCGTGTTGATGTGACGCGGGCCTGGTGAAGCTGGTTCAAACCCTCCGTCTCACAAGAAGCAGCTGCATGTGCTTCTCCGTCAGGAAGTCACACTTGGTTACGAGTTACACTTGGACTCAGCGCCGCGCGGTAATGCCTGCCTGGAGCACAGCGCATTCCAGCGCTAATCAGTCCTGCTGCTGCTCTCTGAGCAGTCCTGAGGAAAGCAGCCCTTCCATGCCTTAGTAATGAACACGCAGGCATGAATGAATGAAGCTCCACTTATACAGGGCCTTTCAAGGAACCCAAGGACACTTTACAATCTACACACATTTACATTCAATCACATGCTGGTGAGAAGCGGCAGCCAACTGCACACAGTGTAGTTTTAACCAAACACCACAGCCCCTGGGGAACCGTTCATACACACACACACACACACACACACTCTACAGCCCTGGGGAACCATTCATACACACACACACACACACACACACACACACACTCTACAGCCCTGGGGAACCACTTCAGACAGACACACACACACACACACACACACACACACTCTACAGCCCTGGGGAACTGCTTCAGACACACACACACACACACACTCTACAGCCCTGGGGAACCACTTCAGACACTCACACACACACACACACAGCCCTGGGGTATTGTATTGGGCACAGGGAGGGGAGCGAGAACACCACCCACCACTGAACACACACACACAGTCAGTCACACACATACCAGGACAGCTCATTTGTGTTGCCAGTTTGACCTCATGTTTTAATCTCCATGTAAAATGAGTCCGTTTATAAACATCCATTAAAATACTGATTTGGAAAAAGTAACACCAAGCGAGTCGCTCCAGTGTGACGAATATATCAGTGTCTTCGAGTTTTATGTTAACCAGTAAAATGTGACATTTATCTGACTGTAATACATTTATCTGTTTGTAATACAATTATCTGATTGTAATACATTGCTGGCTGTGAAAACAGCGGAGCAGCCAGTCCATTTTCCACCTGTTAAAATGCTGTATTCCTTGATGATTTACGTTTCAGGACACTGGGACTGTCGGACAGGTGTTTGATCAGGTTGAAATGTTGAAATGTTCCAAACAGTCAGTCTCTATCCAAAACAGGTGAGATGTTTATAAATCACATGACAGGACTTACAGTGAGGTTCAAAAGGTGGAGGTGGATCTCCACACGGCACACACTCCATGTCCTGTAGTCCACTCAGCTTCGGTTTCCTATAAAACCTGTGAGATCCACATGAAGTTCATGAACATCACTTTACAAACATGGCTAGGGTTAAGTAGGACTATAAATCTACTGACAATAGCATCACAGCTATCTGCATTTTTGTGGACAAACGTATGTTTGCAGCTCATGAAAGTTTGCCTTAAGCACCATATAACTGAGTGCCAAAGCACTTAATTGTATGTAATCAAGAGTAATTAAGCAAAGTAACGGGAGCAGAGCTGCTGCTGTGGGCTGATAGGAACACTTGCACAACTTAGAGCGCTTTGAGAAAAGCTGGTCTTCAAACGTTTGACATGTTCCAGCATCTGCAGCATGTCTGGGCCTTGGCCTGGAGTCTGGGATCTATTCTCCTGACCTCTGCTTTCTCTGCTCTATAGGAGTTTTAAGAGTTTCTCATGCCGCTACCATCTCAGGCAGTGATTTAGTGAGGCGCTGAGTTCGAGAGGGCTCACCCGGGCAGGCAGTCTCCACACACAGCGTTCCTCGTGCTGGAACAGTTGGCCTTCTGGAAGCGGTTGAGCAGGACACAGTGGAGACAGGGCTTGCATTTCTGCTGACTGCGGTCTTCCTTGAACCGGCTGGCACGGCAGGGCACGCACCGAGCTTCCTGCCCGTAGCCGAAGCCACATTCCTGCAGAGATTAACGGCAGATATCCCACCGGTGAGAGCGGGAGAGGGAGGGAGGAGGTGTGGGGAGCGGAGGGGAGGGGTTACAGAACTAAAGAAAAGTGCCAACGTGGGCGAACATGAGTCGGCAGTGAAATAATGATCTCCGTGTGTTCGAGATCTCCCCCCGGAGGAGCAAGGCTGGGCAGGAAGCTGCCTGACTCCCTGGATCAACGGCCGTCCTCTCCGGGCTACTGAAGAGCGTATGAACGAGAAAGACCCACAGGGGGGGCCTATTGTTGTCCTATTGTGGATTTATTATGGGTTTATTGTGGAAGGCTTTTTTCTTCTGGCCTGGCCTGTGTCCGTCTGAAGGAGTGTGTTTGTTCTTCTGGCCTGGCCTGTGTCCGTCTGAAGGAGAGTGTGTTTGTTCTTCTCGCCTGGCCTGTGTCCGTCTGAAGGAGAGTGTGTTTGTTCTTCTGGCCTGTGTCCGTCTGAAGGACAGTGTGTTTGTTCTTCTCGCCTGGCCTGTGTCCGTCTGAAGGAGAGTGTGTTTGTTCTTCTGGCCTGTGTCCGTCTGAAGGAGAGTGTGTTTGTTCTTCTGGCCTGGCCTGTGTCTGTCTGAAGGAGAGTGTGTTTGACACAGGGGATTTGCTGCTTAAGCAGTGCAGGACTGGTTGTTTACAGATCAGTGGTGACTCTCTAACATGTTTACGCTTAGATGTGCAGCATTACATTTTACATGTGTGTGTCCGGATGGTGTGTGTGTGTGTGGATGGTGTGTGTGTCTGGATGTGAAAGTTGTGTCTGTGTATTATAAAGAATCCTTGAGTTTGAGGTGCAGTACAAATCTAACATCATCATAATCATCCACATTAAAGGAATTCTACATGTAAGATTCAGATTTATCCAGTGGAAGATCTACAGCACCAGAATCAGCACCATCTGTCCATACAGTCATGTTCATCCAGATATGAGAGCCAAAAACCTCTCACATCTAGTACTACAGCAGTAAATCTAGAGCACTGCTTTTCCAGACTGAGACTAATCCATGTCCTGCTCTAGAAGGGATTTTCAGCAGAGCTTCTATAACCACTGCGATCAAGTCCCAGGGAGAACAGTACAAACAGGCTACAACATGATGTAGTTTCACAGAACACACTTATCCACACAGAACAAGCTCTGGGAAGATAACAGTAGGTCTCAGCAAAAACAAGATAACCACTCAAGTCAAAACAACGCTTGCAGTCTCCCACACTTTCACATCCAGTGATGTGGAGGGAAAACAGCATGAAAAGAGCTCGTCTAAATGCCAGGTGTGGACTCGGGGAGAATTCCCACCAGCCATAACAATAGAGCACAACACCCAAATCATTGTTCTCTAAAACTAAATACGGTTTCCTACTGCCATTGTGCATCGAGTAACTGCTTGGAGTCAATTACCCATAACACTTACACACACTCCCTCCCACACATCCAAGGGATTGGAACAATACCATTCTAAACAACAACAAAGACATATTTGAAACAATCACACAATGGCCATAAAAGAAAAAGTAAACTGAGAATCCTGCCAACACCAAACAAACAAACACCACATTTAATCATCAGGATCCATATGATAAACAAACAACAGTTGCTGACTCTGCTTTCGGAAACGTCTTTGGACCTGATGCTTCTCCGTTCTGGGCATCATCTACTGGGCATCACACTGGGCATCATCACACTGGGCAGCTGCCACACCACACAAGCTAAACACATGTCTTCAGTCTCTCTTAATTGGGACCACTTGAAACTGTGTGAGTCCAAGTATGGTTCTGCGTGTACTTCACTAAACAACGCCAAACACTGTAATCTATTCCAAAATCCAACTGAGCTGAATCTGCAGTCTGGAGCACAGCATAGTTCACCCGATGCACAGTGGTTTCAGCTTTGAGATCTTAACAAACCCAACAAACTACACAACCCATGCCTGAAACACAGAGCTCCAGTTTAATTACAGGCGTGTAGCAATATATTATTGTATCACATTCAAATGTTATAATACACAGTTTACATTTCACTGTTAATTTGAATTAGTCATGAATGTTTGTGGAAGGAAATGTTTTCTTCAGAATCAGACGTATAAACACTTAAAAGGATTTTTTCTTTGGGTGAGTGCACACACGTATGATTTGAAACATACTAAGACCAACTATACAGCACACATACAAAAGACAGTATTTAACTATAACTGAAAAGAAAATGTTCCCTTTTCTTTACCATAGAGAGAAATGGACTTACTCTGACAGACAGTACAGACCAATGGAGGGGGTGTATCAATGCTTTCACATTGTTTTTCTTCCTACAGTCAAACCGTGAAATTCACAAGTTTTTACAGTCTTTGTAATTATATCTCTATCCTAAGAATCAGGCTAGAAGTATTCAAGTTCCAGGAGAGGAGGGTTTTGGTGAGAAAAATGAGAGTAGCACAGTGGCATGACATCACTCTGTGGGATCATCTCAGCCAGCTGCCGCATCACCTCTAAGAGGGCACTGCCTTCTCACCACACACACACACACACACACACACACACATGGCACGCAGGGGCTCACATATCATTAACTCAAAGGTCAGCTTCAAACAGTGGCCTTCTCTTTACAGCAGGATACTGTTTCCCATCCTGGACACACACACACACGCATACACAAACACACAGTATGGGCATGGATCCCAGAAAGGGGTGTGTGTGTGTTGGGGAGGGTTGGGTCTGCATTGAACGTGCACCAGATCTCCAGGAATCAGTGCACTTGTTATTCTCTGCCATTGAGAAGCACGACTGTGTCTGACTGACCCAATGCCGTCTGTGTGTGTATGTGTGTGTGTGTGTGTGTGTGTGTTGAGAGGGGTTACTGCTCCCTGTATGTCCCATATATGGTTCTCTCTCCAGTGGGATCACAGCAGTGGGAGGTAGAGGAGGCAGGGCTGGTCAACACACAGAGAGAGGAAACAGGAGCAGACTGGCTGGGCTCTGCTTGTCGGCATCGTGCCCCGACTACAGAGATCATCTACAGCAGAGGCTGTTCTGCTCCACCTGGTGCCCCCTGCCCACTTCCCCCACAGCAGTGACCTCAGGACCAGGAGCTGTGGGAACGATCCTGTCTCTCTACTACGTTTAAGTAGGTAAATATAACAAAATTATTTTGGAAATAATGAACAACAGCATTATTCATTTTTATGAATCCATTGGTATTAATATGAATAATATTGGTATTAATATGAATAACATTGGTATTAATATGCATAAATGACCCACAGGCACCTCAGAGAAACTCTACAAACCAGCAACCACAAATACCATCTTCCCCGTATCTGTAGATCAGGTTTTAGTGAAGATGCCAAGCAAAACAGTGAGGAGGACGGGTGCCGGAGGAGAGCGCTGGGGGAAGCAGAAGCGTGTTCAGACGTACAGTCTTAATGGGATCTTGCTCAGACCCAGGCAAATTCTTGACCTCCTATAATCATTCAAAACCCCAAACTCTGCATGCATGTCTTCCCTACGGAGCTCAAGGGAGCACCTTCCCTGTGGAGCACCTTCCACCTTCCCTGTGGAGCACCTTCCACCTTCCCTGTGGAGCACCTTCCACCTCCCCTGTGGAGCACCTTCCCTGTGGAGCACCTTCCACCTCCCCTGTGGAGCTCCTTCCACCTCCCCTATGGAGCTCCTTCCACCTCCCCTGTGGAGCACCTTCCACCTCCCCTGTGGAGCTCCTTCCACCTCCCCTGTGGAGCTCCTTCCACCTCCCCTGTGGAATTCCTTGATCCAGATGTGAATAATAGAATTTCAATATGAAAATGTAATAATGAGATAAATAAAAGCTTGTGGATGAAAGTCAAATCTCATTATAAACAGACCCCTAAGTAGTGGATATATTTAAAAAAAGCGTTGTGAACATGATCCTTTGTGAGGACCCAGAGCCAAAGGCTGTTATGAAAAATGTTTATGGTGGCAGTTCAGCGGCTCTAATCAGAACATCTGGTTGGCGTTTGATGAAACTCATGCAGTGAATGAGTTCAGCCAAAAGTTAGTGTGAAGCGCAGCAGAGACTTTCCTCAAATGGATGATAATAAACCGAGCAGATGAAAAGCCTCAAAAAGTCATGAATGAGTTTAACAGCCTGAAAAAAACAGGTAAAATGAATCAGCCTATTTTAAAAACATGGCAAACATTCGCCTGCAACACACACACACACACACGTGTGTAAAGAAAACATGTAAGTGTTTTTAATGGGTCATGTTAAGATATTATATGTGATGTTTATCCAAGGTTAAAGTGTTGCTTTTGGAAGGAATAAATCCTACCAAATTTCCAACCAATCCTACCAAAAAGTCCTATTTTTCTTATGAAACTTTACTTAGCAGTGAATGGTGAAATACGCTGCTAATGTGGATAAGGAGAATAAAACCAGCAACACACATGAATAAAGGCAATGACTCAGCGCTTATAACCAATGACTCAGCGCTTATAACCATAAGGTTCACCACAGAAGTGAGATTCACTGGAGCCAATTACCGATAGATACAAGTTCCTGCAGAGTGAGAGAGAAAAAGGAAGATGCTGTTCCTGGATTCAAACATCCCAGTATACGTACTAAACACATCCCAGTACACGTACTAAACACATCCCAGTATACGTACTAAACACATCCCAGTCTACGTACTAAACACATCCCAGTATACGCACTAAACACATCCCAGTATACGTACTAAACACTCCCCAGTCTACGTACTAAACACATCCCAGTCTACATACTAAACACATCCCAGTCTACGTACTAAACACATCCCAGTCTACGTACTAAACACATCCATCCCAGTATACGCACTAAACACATCCCATCCCAGTCTTTGTACTAAACAGATCCCAGTCTACATACTAAACACACTCCATTGTTCTTAGCAGAGAGGGAATTTAGGTCATAATAAATGATCCTGTAATTATTTAGTAAGCATTTTACCAAACAAAAGTCTTTTCGATGTTGTAATTGTAACTATATGAACAGGAGTCTGTTCTCCAAACCAGAACAACATGAACACAAAAGGGTAGAATGTAGTGAACTGATCAGGAAGTAACTGTTTATAACATTGCCATGTGTTACCCCCTCCCTCCTTAAAGAGAGAGCAATACATAATAGAGGAAGACAGGCTATTCAAAACATTAGCATCCCGCTCTATCACAACTCTCACACAGTCCTGCTGTAGGCTGGGAAAACACCTTCATAACCCTCAGAGACTTTCAGAAACCTCCAGACATTAATGGAGATTTTTCTGAATTTATCAGAATCCTCTTTTCCCAGTTTTATTATGATGCTCCTCAGTCCAGGACCATATTTGTATGGGATTTAAGCATTTTCCCAAACTTTCCCAAACCTGAGAAGGATAATGTTTTTCAAGGGCATTACATGTGCCATCTGACAATTTTCCAGTAATCTGCAGGAAGCAGACCAGGGCCTTTTAGATTGGATTTTTGTAAGACAATTGTAAATTGTCAAGGTTGTTGTGTGTGTCTGTGTTAAAGGCATTTCTTATGAAATGCAATCAAATAAAAAAAAACAACCATATTCAAACAAACATTTATATTAAATAGTAATAAAAAAGAGACTGAGACCACAGCCACATGGATCCATATCTTTCACATGTGTAAAATAAATGAATCTGAAAATAAAAACATTTTCAGTGAATGACCGTTTGGGGTGATAAGCAGGTTCTGCTGTGGTGCCCTACACCAGAGCACAAAAGAAGAACAAGAACAAAATATGAACAGATATGAATGGAATATCCCAAACCTTGGAAAGTTCCTGGCCGGCATCACACTGCCTGCAGGGCAGGCAGTTCCCATTCTTATCCTTGTATTCCTGCTCCCTGCATTCTCTTCTCTCCTCTGTCATTATGGAAACCTGAGAAGAACATAAAATATGATCAAAGGTAAACATAAACATAAAATAAGATCATACAGAGGTAAGAATTCAAACATCCCATAAGGTGAATGTGATATTATCACACATTATCACTGAACGTGCCTCCATCTTGTGCTTTTCATTTGGAGGGATAGTGTATTCTAATAATAAAATTCAAATAACTGTTACCATTGACAGATACTGTAGACAATGATATACAAAATACCCGACCAACCTTTAGGTAATTTGTTTTTAACCACTTACGTTTCATTTATTAATCTTTTCTCCATTTTTTTAGTCTTAGACTGGAGGTAACCAGCGTGGAACATCTCAGAGTGAGTAAACATACCAGGCAGAAGTGCAGGAACAGTATTTTCAGGTGAAGACGCCACGCGCGAGCACCAGGTGCCAGAGCCATCGGTGAGCCTTCCCCGCGAGAACCCTGGCGAATTAAAGCTGCGTGAAACCATCAGACATGATCGAAAACACAACCGCTCTTATAAACCAAACACCTTTCAATTCACTGGAGCTCCAAATCCAACATGGTTGAATATTTAAAAAGTACATGAAACCGACGCAACAGACCGTAGACTTTCAGCTCTAAATATAGCAATTAAATTTAATTTTAATTTGATCATTATAAGGCTACTTTAGACAAGTTGGAACGCATTCATTTATTAATATGTAAAAAAAATGCATATCACCTCGTAAACTTTCCCTTCAGTTGTTTTTACTGAGTTGTTACAGCACTACACACATTACTGTTGTATTGAGCGTGTGGTTAATAAATTAGCTGTTGTCTTACCAACTCTGGCTGACTTTGTCCCGAGATTCCGGTCTTTTGCAGGTTACCTATCCAAATCCAGGAGGATCGATTATTGTCCTCCCTCCCGCAGTACTTTTCTGCAGCCGCTGGAAGTCCTGGAGCCTGCCACCGTTCCGCGAGCTCCTCTCTGCAGTCTGAGCACAACGGCGAGCCGAGGACAAAGTCAGTGCTGAGATCAAAGGCAGGATGGCTGCGATGTAGACGCTGTAATCTGATCTGTGATCAGCATGTACATCAAAGCTTCAACTAGCACAGGGACAAAAGCACGCAAAGCATCTGATTTAACTCAGTAATGCGCATTTTCCAAGTTCTTATTTCTGTTAATAAGAAAGATAAAGATCGCAAGGTGAGCTTATTCCGAAATATAGGAGTCTTGGCTGCAAAAAACAAGAATTCGCCTGGCTTCCTTCACCGCCCTTTCTCTTGTGATCCTCGATAAGTTTGTTGCATTCACACAGTTTTCCGTTTGATGCGAGAGCTCGTGGTTCAGCGCACTCAGAAATTCCCTTTCATCTCAGCGCGTTGCTGACTGTTTGACGTCACCTAGTGCGCTTGGATTGGTCGAACTGACTGTCTGTATGCTACTTCACTTCACACGATTAGGGAGTTGAAACGAACGCAATATTTTCAGAAAAGTACTGGGAAAAACAAACGTAACTAACGATTAACATTAACAGTTAGAATTATACTGTGCAACGACATTAAGTGCATTGTTGTTAAATGTAATAGGTAATGCAATAGGTAAGGCGTATTAATAATTACAATTAATAATCATGGAAACATCTTAGAGAGGAAAAATCTAATAAAGTTTTCTATCTTCAAGAAAAAGGATGTTTAAGTACACTATGTGTCATCTCTTACGGGTGGGAACCCCCTGTCGCTATCAGTTTCGGTGTCCTTTGTTTTGATGAGAATGACATTCACAATCTAATTAAAAAAAATATTTTAAAGCAATATCTGTTTATTTTATTGACACTTTAAAGATGCATGGAGTCTTAGTTTCTGTAGTGAGAATGACTATGCTGCCCTCTACCGGTTTTTCAAGATATGTTATTAAAATATTTAGAACCCTACAAGATCACGCTTATAATAACCTCTTTCTGTAGACATGTCAGAAAGAGTTTTGAGTTACAAAAAGTGACTTCTTGTATAAAACAAAGATGGTTCGTTTCAGAAGTCGAGAAACTCGTCGGAAACTCTCTAAAATCCTCTCTGGAGAGAAAATATTTGGAGTCTAAACAGGAATGTGTTATAACATAGAGGCCTAAACCATTTGTTGAAATCTGTATTTATTTCATGTTGGGGGTGTTGAGATCATAATCTTGATCTCACGTCTTTATCTCAGTTCGGTGTTTTTGTTTAAATCCTGTCGCTTTAAGAGCGCTTTGCAGTTCGGAAACACCACATGCACAGACGGGACGTGCTGAAAACATCAGAGATCCGAACCTCAGGAACTCCGAGTGCCCTACATCGTGAAGTGATATACAGTGCGCTCCCTTATACCGGAAACTCCTTAACCAACCAACCAATATACAAGTCGTTTCATGGCTGATTGTCAGCAGTGATACGCGCATCGGATGACGACGAGAACCTGAAACCCAATTCTGCAGAGCCTTGTGTTGCAGATGGAGCTGCGCGCGCCAGGACACAGCCTATGGTGAGTCTTCTATCTATCGACTTACTGCGGCAAAGAATTTCCCCAAGAAAGAGACTAAACGCAACACGATTTATTCATCCGAACTGTGAAATGTCTTGCCGTATCCTTTCCTTTTATATTACCATTGCAGATTGTGAACAGTTTCTCTAATAATAATTTTGATAATTGCTTGAGAAACACAAAAGTTATTGAAATTGCTCGAGCCCAAGTCCTTGACTGAGGTTCTATGATGATGTCACTGCAGGATGCTGCGCCATCTAAGCCCATCAAAGGGTTTTTTAATCGCTAAAAAATGTTGACATATTTTTATTGACATTATAGGTGCATAGGCATATAGTCACGTCTGGTGCAAGGTCTATGTATTTCATTATATATGTTGTAGGGTATAGCCTAGTTTCAAGCCGTAAAACCGTGGTGGAATAGACTCTCCTAATACATAGGCCTGCTGACTTTTCTGTCATTACTAATGTACACGGAGCACGAACAGTACCGTGCTCTTCATGTGCGCGGATCGCGGTACAAATGTCACCTTCGACTACAACTACCAGCATTCACAGCGGCCTCACGCAGTCAAAAGCCGCAGCAACGGTACTCGTAGCTTAGCCAATACTGTAGATATATTAGGCTATTAGAAACACCGCATTTGAAGGCATTACATGCGTCCCTGCTACTTTTATGTTTAACTGACAACAAATGTGTTTTCTCTCTTATAGGACTAGGAAGAGCTTTGGTAACCTCGCAGTAAGGTAGACCAGAGAACCGCAGAAAAGCGTAACACAATACAGGAATAGCCGACAACTTATTAGACTGCATTTATACATCTGTGGAGGCGCAACCAAGAGGAAAAGACGGATAAACAACTCATTAAAACAATATAATGGGCTGACTTGAAAGGTTTTTACCAAACGAACCGAATCACATATCCTAAATGAAGACTAAACCGGAGATTTTGCGAAGATAACGGTGCTGGCGGTGCGACAAACTTCGTGAGCCTTAAAGAAAGGACGGGAATCGGATGAATGTGCCCGCAGACGCATAAGGAGGAACCGGCTGAAAAGCGATGGCAGCCAATCACGATTCTTGGTAAGTCAAAGCCTTCTGTACATGCTGCTTAATATAGACTATGAAATCACCTAGTGTAGCTTTGAAACACAGTGACGCAAGTAGCCTACTTAGCTAACAAACAATAGCTTATTAGTTACCGTTTTAATGTCTGCTAGTGCAACCTGCTTTAAGTAACCTAGTATATTAGTGAATAAGAGCCAGAGAGCGCGTTTCCTTCCAATGGAAACGCTCTTTTATTTTACAACTGTAATAACAGCGACTGAATAACGGGAGAAAAGGAGGGGTGTAACTAGAGGATAAATATTTCGAAATGCTACTTATCCTAGCGTGAATAAATCTAATAGATAAACCAAATCCAACTATTCAACAACACATTTTAAACATTAACTGTAACTGAAGTCTAAATGCGAGGATCATTCTGGGATTCCTCAACATTTTCTCAGCACACTCTGCTTTCCTGACCTACCCCTCCCTGGGGGTTCACCTGCCCCCCCACAGCCTCCCCAACTGCCTCACAGCCCACTATGGGGGTCGACCTGCCTGGTGACAAATAGCCTGAACATTGTACTTGAAGCATGTGAGCGTGTGCGTCTTCCCTGCAGCTGAAGTTCCAGCCTGCCCACCATTCTGTCCAGCACCAGCTCCAGGACCAGGACCAGGACCAGGGTCATGAGAAGCCCCAGCAGTCTGTTAGCCTCTATCCCATCCTAGTCTCTCTCTCGTGGTGAGTACAGGGTGAGCGAGGCCTTGTGGGGCATGTCAGTCCCCGCCCAGACCTGGTGTGCATTTACATTTGAGGCATTTGAGACGCACCTGCACCCAGGTGCACAATCACGATGCAGGAGCACTGCCACGGCGACTGAAGCCTGGAGCAGCGTCCTTTCCCACACCTAACCCTAACCCTACCGCAGGTGAGTGGTTGCCCCAGGCAGAATGAGTTCTCACCTTGATCTCTCCGTGTTGCTGGAGTTCCCCGGCATACCCTGATCCAGACATGCCTTCTCTATCAGACCCCAACGGACAACCAAACACTTAGCACTGATGACCTGAGCTTGTAGACATCAGGAGAGGCAGAGTGAACCTGGGTGGCTCAGTTCATGAACCTCTGTGTAGGCTCACTGGAGCAGAGAGACTGGAATGGAGAGACTGGAGCAGGGTGATTGGAGTGTGGGCACTGGAGCAGAGAGATTAGATTGGGGAGACTGGAATGGAGAGACTGGAGCAGGGCATGTGACTGGTCTCTTCTCAGCTGAGCTGTTTTCTCTCCGGCCACCACCTCCTCCCACACACACTCTCTTATTACTGTCTCCTCCCACATGTGCTCTCTAGCTCCTCCCACACATGCTCTCTAGCTCCTCCCGCATGTGCTCTCTAGCTCCTCCCACACATGCTTTCTAGCTCCTCCCACATGTGCTCTCTAGCTCCTCCCACTCACAGCGTTGGTGCTCTTGCTTGTTCAGGTGCTGACTGAAGGAGGCCACGGCCCTCTTCACCCTGTCCTGCACCTGTGAAACAATGCTGTCCTTTTCACCGGTGTGTGCGTGCATGATTATCTCTCCACCTGCCCTGGGAAACACCAGCACTGGTGCCCCATACAGAAAAGTACAGAGAGCAAACACATGATCCACTCCCTTGTCCCATAGTATAGAGGTACAGCTGTGTAGACAAGCTTGAGCACGAAACCCTACTGGCACAAAACCAAACCCAAGAAACTCCACAGCTCGCTCACATTCCGTGGGCTCCACCGAAAACATCCACCTGCTTCTTGTCTGTTTCCACTTGTGTCCGATGAAGCTGACGCCTCGCTGGAGAAGACTGCATGTTTTCTGGATTCACCTGGAAAACCTGCTCCAGGTCGAAGTTGGGCTCAAGGACATTGTGAGCGGTGCAGTTGTGCTCCATCAGTCTCCCAAACACGGACGGTGCTTTTTAAAGCCTGAAACACCATCACTGTGAAGTGCCACAGTCCAGGACCCGATGGCAGTACCATCGCCTGTTTGGTATCTGGAATGAATTAACTATTTAACAACACATTTTAAACATTAATTTGATCTAATGATATAGAAACCTTAATAATGAAAGCTCAGATATATTTCACTGGCCTTCAAGATAACCTAGTACATAACCTAGCATCTCTAAACTTTTTACAAAAATCATCAGCTTTTGATTATACACAAAGACACAATTATATTATGGACATATAGTTAGAAATCTAAAAGAATGTGTCTAAAATCTCATGTAAAAATTGTAGGGATTAAAAATATTCAGAGTTACAGTCACATCCTGCAAACAAAGTGCACAAAACCTGCATCCGGTGTGTGATTTGTAAAGTTTATAAAAGAACAACTTTTTTTGACTCATCTGTTTAAAGTCATACGTGGTATGAACTCGTCCTGAGTTGTTCCCAGTAAAGCCTTGGGGGCTGTTCTGTGCTGAGGGCACCTGAACACTGTTTCCACTTCAGCTCTCAGGACATCTGCACTGTCTCTACACAGTCTGAACCTCCAGATAATGCTTTTGTTATAATGCTTTTGTTATAATGCTTTTGTTATTATTGTTATGCTTATAGGTTTCTGTTGGTGACAGTCAGTCATGACTACCTGGGTAAGAGAGTCTTCGAGGTACCGTGGTGCACAGCAGCTCAGGACATCAAACAGCTCATCTACCAAGAAACACAGTTCCCTGTGTGTGAGCAGAGGCTGGTTCACCATGGAAAAGTGGTGAGGCATGATCAAACTACCTACCGATGTTTATCAGAGTCTCTACCATCAAATCAACAACGAGCTTTGTAAGATAGATGGATATTACCGTAGATATTGACAATATTTGATAATATATTAGAGGATATTGATTTGTGTTCAGTTTGGTTTGGTCTGTGTTATTGTTACATCTCAGCTGCAGTACTAGACTTTTACAATACCTATGATTAAAATACAGTATATATACAGTATTTATACCTATGATTAAAATACAGTATTTATTTTCATTTACATGTGTGCATTGCATAACAAATAGATTTATTCTACAGTTTGTATGAGAAAAATAGCCTCTTTGAGGCTTTTCCCAAAGTTACTTCAAACTGTCCTGCTATTGTACCTCAATTAGCACCCAAATATGTGCATGTGTCACTCACAGTACTGTGGTGATTAAGAGAGGGCAAGTTCTAGTCAGACCATCGTGGTGGTGTGTGAATCAACCAGGGTACGAACCCAGAACACACAGACATCTCACTTCTGTGTATAACACACACACACACACACACATCCACACACACACACAGGCAAGCATGTGTCACTTCTGTGTACAGCACAAACACACACACACACATACACACAGGCAAGCATGTGTCACTTCTGTGTACAGCACACACACACACACACACACACACACACATACACACACACAGGCAGCCACGCCTCCTGCGCTCACACTGTGGACACATGACTCTGAAGCACTGCTGTAAATAACCCCTTCTATAATATCCACAGAGGTGCTTCTCCGTTGGTTCTTTGAAGGCCCTTCTCTGGAGTCAAGCTGTATGTTGGGTTAACTGTGAGAAGGATTATGATGACTTTCTAAAGAATCCACTCATTAACTCTGGTGGGCTTCTTTTCCACACTGAAGGCAAAAACAGTGTGAGTCAATAATGAGTTAGCTTGTAGTCGAACCGTTTGTCCATGAAAGACGCTCCTCTGACATTTTGACATGGCTCATTCTTGTCCTTTAGCTCTTTCTCTCTTCTTCTTATTTTCAAACTTATATAAAAACAGTTTGGTGTTTTTTAAAGAATTGTTTATGTGTACTTGGAAGAACATGTTGTGTATCATGATAGACACGTCTTTTGCTGAAACATAATTCAGTTCAAGTTACATTCTTGGATGCACATACCACAGTGTGCTGGTTACAGGCAGCCCTTTATTTATAGACCTTTATGACCTCTGATAGGCTCAGCTGCATGCACTGTTGGTGACATTAAAACTACAACATTTTAGCACTGTGTTGGCAGTAAACTTTGTACAAGCTAATACCTAATAATCCAATGATTATAAACCAATGATTATAAACCAATGATTATAATGCACCAGAGATAGCAGTTGTCTTCAAATTTCACTAATTTTGAAATGTCTAGATTATTTGACATCTTATTACTTTATGTACATTTAATGCACAATTACCTATTTTCTTTTTTCTAATGTTTAAGTTTAATCTTATTTTAAATAGGACGTTGCAGGGAAATAATCAAAGAAGAAAGATCATTGTGGCATTGACCTGAGGTGAAGGACTGAAGCAGAGTCCTGACTGCTTGTCGAGACTGAAGCAGAGTCCTGACTGCTTGTCGAGACTGAAGCAGAGTCCTGACTGCTTGTCGAGACTGAAGCAGAGTTCTGACTGCCCTGCACACTTGGCCTTTACGGAGTGATGTCTTCATGAATGAAAAGGCCTAGTCATGTGGAGCTCAAAAATAGTCACAGCCAAGAGTGATCTGACATAACCAGCTAGAGTATCCCCTAGTAGTGGACACAAGTTCCTCTATTACAGTAATGATGTGTACCAGGCAGGTCTGTTTTTCTAGTCTTTAGTTCAGGATTGTACTGCTCATGAATCTTGGGGGTTTTACTGGATGTTAAACAGAGGTACCTCAGAATCTGGCTTCATTCCAGCATCAGTAATAAGCTTGGGAATGTTTAGCTCTTGGTGATTCTTGCTGGAGATGCTTTGACAAGTTGGGTTTCCCAGCATGAAGTTCAAATACTTCCCTGTCAACTTTGAAAGAGTCAGATGTGTCAAAAAAACGTAACCACTGAACCAAGTAAAAATGAACCACTGAAGCACTACTAAAGATGTTCTCCACCTTGGGAGAATGTTTTTGTGTCATAGTTTTTGTTGTAAAATCATTTGGTTCTTGATTTGTACCTGCAGAAAGTCCTTGATTTTCATACAGTGGTTGATGTTCAGGATCATTAGCTCAGTTTGAAGATGCTTGCAGACATGTGAGCTGCCACTCGGATAATGCTTTTGTTATAACCCTTACCCCATTTTGGCCCAGATATTCCAGACATACCTTGGCAATAGAGTTCAGGTGATTCCTTTCTGTATCACATGGCACTATGTTCCAACCTAAAGCTGTACAGTGATAACGGGGATTGCAGAGCTGCATATCATTGTGTTTCCTTTGATGGTGCCGTGTGCAGAGATGCCATGACTCCTCCCCTCATAAGCATGACTCCTCCCCTCATAAGCATGACTCCTCCCCTCATTCCACAGCTGAGTGTGATAACTGGTGTGTGTGGTCAGCACTAAGACTGGATGGTATGATTATGCTATGATTTGCTGTCTGATCTCGAATGCCCCTCGTTTGGCCAGCTCAGACTCTGCTGAGCACTGTGGGTAATTTAGTGGAAGCAGTAGATTTCACCTTGACCGGTCAAAGGCAGCAGTTTCTAAGCTGGCTCATCGCCACACAGCCATCCCTCGGGAAATTAGGCAAAGATCATATATCTCAGTGACTCAGGGGTAATAAACTTTGCCATTGAAAATGTTCTCTTGCCTGTTTCAGTTGAAAGACCAGTTCAAAACAGTGGCTCACATAGGGTGATGCTGCTGGACGGGTAATAAAGAACTTGAAAAGAACGTTTTTAAACACGTTGATCCATTTGTTGGGTGCGTCTGCTGAATTTTTGACCTTTCCACAGCTCTATCTTCACCTGCTGGAGGATGGGTCTGCACTTGCTCAGGTTTTCAAAAGCACCTGGGGGTGGCTTCCTAGTTCATGTCAGTCACATTCAGCTAGGAGAACTGACACTGACTGTAACCCTCTAAAACCTGACTGAGACTGACTGTAACCCTCTAAAACCTGACTGACTGAGAACCCTTTTTCAATTATAAACTAAACTGTACATTCAGCACATTTGATTCCATAAGAATCAGTATGTACTGGTTAGATGTAATCAATATATACTGGATAGCTTTAATCAGTATATACTGGTTAGCTTTAATGACTATGATGGGTATCCAGTCCTTATGCTAGCATGAGATAATATATAATTAACATGAGATATATAATTAACAGTAATCTCTGTTTTCCTGCACATTCAGATTAGTAACCAGGTTGAGATTTGGACCTTGGTACCACAAGGGAGATCTGATATATTCATGACGCTGCATGGACGAGGCCTGAGAGGGGGAGGTGAGATTAATAATTCATATACAGACAGAAAATATGTGGACAGATTGCCATCTCCCAATTACAGTTATACTGGAGGAGTTTTGCATTACTGTGATTCTTATTAAATAATCACATACCAGTATTCAATAATTTTCTATTTTTAATATTTTTAATATTTTTAATATCTAATATTTATCTTTAACTATTTTTAAGATTTTAGCAGAGTGTTATTTAATGAGGCTTACATTTGGTATGTATGCTCTTAACACTTTGATAAGTGCGTATATGCTCTTAACACTGGTAAGTGTGTACATGCTCTTTACACTTTCCTGCAGGGAGATTTGGCCAAACTACACCTCCCTTGGTAGAGTTCCTGAAAGACATTTTAAGACGGTATCCAGAGGGTGGACAGATACTGAAGGTAGGTCTCGTGATGATCCATATACAATTTCAGATCCTGTGAAAATTCTGTGTTCATCTGGAGTTGTGTTTAGCGGCCCCATACATGGGTGAGTCTATGATCAGCAGGTCTATCTTGGTATCAGAACATTATGCTGGTTCATGATTGTCTGTGTGGATCTTGAGGTCTAACTGAACCTTTCTTACCATATTTTCCATTACTCCCTGTGGTTGCTACCATTTGTAGTTGCAGATTGTCTGCAGATGTTCCTGTGTAAAATTCATCCTGTTTGCCTGTACCTCTCAGTCTTTGGTGTTTCTACCTACACCCATCTTTCTGTGGTTTTATAATTAGTTTGGATCATCATTCCTGCCTTTTCTGGCCCATTTTTTCTATACCCTTATTATATATTATATATCTGTCTCTTAGCAGTTTATACTAAGGGTCCATTGTTCAGATGTGTTCGTGCATATGTCATCTGTTACTCACGGCTTGGCCCTCCCCCTTTCTGCTGACTGGTATACAGTTTCTGGATGTTCAATTTTGTGATTGCTGGATATTTGAGTGCTGAGCAATGGTGCTTTGGTGAGGGTTTTTTTTAGTCTTAATATTGGCAGGTTTCATTTCTTTTCTTGACCAGCTTATTGTACTAAAAGTGTAACTGAAACCTGGCAGTGCATGTTCCGATGGATTTGGCCTTGTTCTTTCATTTCAGCTGGGCTGGCAGCACATGGGGAAAGTTGCTGCCTTTATGGTTTCATGGTTCCTGTGTGACTGGAGGATAAATTGTCATTTGTTACTGTCCTTTACATCTGTTGACTTTATGGTTTCCTTTTTTTTACTATCATCAACCACACTTCTCCAGTCTGAATGATGCCCTCATGACCTTTCTGGTCAGATGAATTTCTATACAGTTTAAAGTTTCAGATGGCAACTCCACTCTTAAACCTATACCAGTACCTACTCCTGGTGTTAAACTTGGTGAAGGAGCTCAGGCCTGTGCAGAACAACAGCAGGGACTGAACATCTCCTTGGTATAAGTACTTTGCTTGCACAGTTGATGAAGGACCTTTTTTTAGAGTTCTCCAGTGGCCTATTAAATTAAAATCTTTTTGAAGTTTCTTAGTGACTTCTTTAAGTGGAGTACTGGCACCAGTCTTAGGTTATCAGGAACCGGCTTCAGCATCTGTATGATGCCCTTCCAGGAAACAGTTATTTAAAATTCAACAGCACAGCTGTTGGTCAGTGTTTGGTTACTGCATCACCAGTGTATTTAGTCTATTTTCTCAGTGTTTGGTTACTACATCACCAGTGTATTTAGTCTATTTTCTCAGTG
>JAOYMR010000012.1:2458531-2484768 GCA_025802075.1 Tenebrosternarchus preto | reverse complement strand
CACACTCTCTACACACACTCTACACACACTCTCTACACACACTCTACACACACTCTCTACACACACTCTACACACACACCCTCTACACACACACTCTACACACACTCTCTACACACACCCTCTACACACACTCTCTACACACACTCTCATCCCTGCTCACTCTACTCTTCCAGGTACACAGACACTAAAAGCTGATTACACATTGCTAATCTAGTATTTGGTGTTGGCAGTGCAGTGAACAGCACTACCAGAGCCCTCCTGTCTCAGTCCTAAACCTGATCAGGTCAAAGGTGAAGGAGGCCTGGTGGTGATGTAGAGTCCTAAATACAGTACCTCAAGCCTCTGCCCTGTCCTGTGCCAGAGAGGTTTGAAGCGACTCCTGCCTTCTGTTCATGAATCACTCACATGAGCACAGCTCAGCGAGTCCAGGCATGGTCTGCTTTCCTTCTCTCAGCACTTTGCCACTAAATGACATTCCAGTAACTTGCTGTCTCAGTGTTACTGTGGTGTACCAAATATCATAAAGTGTATAGAATCCATTTGTTTTGTTTTTTATTCCATATTTAGTATATATTTTACAAGTTTTATAATTAATTGTGTTTTTCACTTTGATCCCGGTTTTGCATTTGAATCTCAGTTCAGCAATATCTCTGGGGTTGTTCGGGTAAGTGCACTGTGTGAAGTCCTGCCAGTACAGATGGAGAAGGCTTTCTCCTATTTAATGAATCGCAGTTTCATTCACTTACATTTACAGTGCTAGATACTATAACTGAATTTGTACCGTAATGTTGAATTCTTGTGCAGTGTTCATTTGTTTCTGGGTGCATTTAAATGAACACTAAGGGTCATTTCAACATGGCGTTCATTCAGCACTGTGGATTTTGTTATGCATCTAGCCAGTAACAATGTGTGACATACTGACATCTGTGACCTGAAAGGTGCTGTTCTACTTACTGTGAAACACATTTGAGATGTTAATTCCACAAATATAATATTCCTCCATTATTAAAAGCAAAGTATCCAAGGGAAGGAGCCAAGCAGAACAGTGCAGCACGGCGTGAACCTGTGTCGGCATCACTGTGTGCTTGTAGCATTGCACAGCATGTTATCAACGTGTTCTGTGGGATTTTATCACTTTGTGGATGTTATCCACAGTGTTTGTACTTCATGTCTTTGTGCTGTGATTATAATGTTTCAAAATATGGTGTGTATGGTGTGTTACTAATGTATATTCTATTAACTATTTACCTTAGAGTAAAGGAAGCATTCGATTTAACTTCAATTGTTATTGATATCCCTCCTACACAGCACAGAAAAAATGTAAAACTGATGCTTCCTTTAATGTCCTTTAGTCCCACATGTGTTGTGTCTGTTCAAGGTCCAATGCCTGGTTTGGTTTTCAGTTCCAGGTTCAGATCCACTCCACTTCTTTGCCACTGCCCTCCAGCCCCTAAAAGGCCCCGCCCCCAAACAAGATGGACGTAACTGCTTTGCTGTACTCCCATGTGTGCACTGTATTTTTTGTGGTTTATTTATAAGACCTTTTGACTATTTACAGAGTTTGCACTTCCCCTTTCAGTTTAATTGCTGATGTAAATTTGTACATGGTATGTTACTGTGTGTGTATGTACTGGTGATTACGGCTCTTTAAACTTGACGAGATCATAGCTGATTTGTTGGGAAATGGGAAACAAATATATGTGATTAAAGACAAAGGGAAGGAATCAGAAGAACCAGCTGAATTCAGGCAGTGCCAGTGTATTATATACAAGACACACTAAATAATGTATCCAGAACAAAAAACACAAAACTACACCAAATCCCTGATATAAACACAGAGAAACCCCTTCCCAACAAATACGGCAGCCACTCCTTACTACCAGTTTACATACAATAACTCACTACGTACAAATTTATATCAGTAACCAAGCTGAAAAAGAAAATATGAGCCAGAAATGAAGTCAAATTGTGTTAATAGTCAAAAGGTTTCACACATAAATCACAGACAATACAGCAAACACACAACAGGGGGAGGGAGGCAGCACTGACCAGCTTGTTTGGTGCAGGGCCTTTTAAGTGCTGGTTGGCAGTCTCAAAGAACCGGGGAGGATTAAGAACCTGGACTGGAGGGGAAAACCAGGCACTGGACATGGAACAGGCACAACACTTACATACAACATGTGGAAAGCACATACTCATTTATGTTTGCAACCACAACCAAGAATTTTTGTTGCGATTGCTCTTCTTTGTATGTCAGTAAAAATTTCTTGCTTTGTCATTGCAATATGAATAGATTATGAGTATGCTAAAACTGAAAAAGAAAAAAACTAATCACCTATAAATTAGTTTCCAGATTAGTGCCACCCTAAATCAATAATTTTACATGCTTCCTTTACTTTTAAAAGGCCTTACACATTGTGTGTGCGCTGCACTCATACAAAAACCTACTTCTTCCTAATGCAGGAATCATAGTACCATCAAATACCTTGAACTACATTAATGACTAAAATGATTAAAAACTTGAACCCCATCAGAAGGGATACAGAATATCTAAACGTGTAAGACATATAATTTAAATCAACATGTAAGGACCACATAAGTATTTTATCAGTATGTATTTAAACAGTATGTATGTGTAATGACTTAATCTGTTGTTCTTTTTTCCCCTCAGGAAGGCCTTGCACCCAGGTTCAGGTTTTAACCCCAGAGAGATCCGCACGACTCATAAAGGAAATCCTTACGACAGCCTGGCCTTCCAGAGACTTCGCCGTGCAGTGGAATCCTGGTGACCAAGAGAAAAAACATCCATCGGCATCCTGGCTACGGATGATTTGGAAGCATCTCTACATTAATTTTGCTGATGATCTTAGTACCTTTGAAGACATGCCTTTGATTCCAAATGTGCCACTAAACGACAGTATCGACTCCTTGGAGCTCCTCCGTCTCAAGGCTCCATCCCCCATTATAACTGCTAACGAAGAAGAGGGTCCTTTATCGGAGGTCCTACTGGAAGTCATAAAGAAGGTTGGAGGAGTTTTCTTAAATAAATTGGACTCCTGTTTGCAACACCCACTACTGAAAAACTACATCCATCAGTTATCTCCAAGCACTCTACTGCAAATTATGGACAGGGCCTCATTCCAGAGACTGGTTAGCCAAGTGTCATCCCTCACTGTGAAACAAAAAAATGCCCTCAGAGGTTTCTTGGCTGGTCTCACAGATGTCACTGACAAAGAGAAACGCATTATTCAGGACCTCCCCATCTTTGTGAAAGTGGGTCAATATTCTGAGAAGGGAACCCCGTGCTTTACCTCTCTGAAAGGAGCCAGAGCATTGCACCATTCTGCCAAGCATCCTCCTGATGTTAAGTTATCCATTACTGTGGTGGACAGCAGTGATGAAGCGACCATTCGACTCATTAGATTATTAAATGTCGAGCAGGTAAAAAGCACAGAATGTCTAAAGGTGATTCTGCAGGACATCGATAAAGGGTTTTACAGCAAAGACGAAGTGAAAAGGATCATACTCTGGGCACTTACTCATTTGGCATTTCTCAAGAATGAGAACAAAGCAGTGATCAGTTGGCTTTCCTCACTGAAGTTCATATTTTCCACCTCAGGAAAAATGCTCAGTGCAACAGACTTTTTTGATCCTGAGCTGGAGATACTGCAGAACCTCTTCTATATGGAAGAAGAGACAAGATTTCCGCCAGACACTTACACGTCATCTCCTGATATTCTTCATTCTCTAAGGCAGTTAGGGCTCAAGAATGAAGTGCAGCTTACTGAAAAAGATGTACTTCAGGTTGCCCAGAAAATCGAAGAGTTACAGGCAAGTACTAAGCCAGAATGGGAGTCACTTCTGAAAAAGGGAAAAACTCTTCTTACAATCTTGAACAAACAAACAAAGTTAGTTAAGTCTTCAGAAATTCAGACATCCCTACAGAAACTGAAATGGGTACCTGTCTGCAAGGATCGACCTTTAAATTACCCCAAGACTCTTGTCTGGAAAGGAGACTCTTGTAATATATCCTCCCTATCTGAAATGTGTGACATGTCTCACGCAGTGCTTGTTGGCTCTTCAGTCGCACTGGTCGAACGAACATCTGTTGGTATGAAGAAAGCTTTGATGTTATCAAGTATCATAGAGCCTCAAGTTGACCAAGTGCTTCAGCATTTAAAAGCAGTAAACGACTGGCACAGATCACAGGCGTTTACCACAGAGGACTGGTATCAGTTTCAGCAGATCCTTTTTGAGATTTATGACTTTATGCAAGCTCACTTAGAGGATGCAAGAGAAGCAGTGAAGTCCCTGACCTTTGACTGGGTTTGGACAGGCAAAACATTTGCATCCCCTGGCCACACAGCCCTGAAGCCCATAACAGATTTGGATCTACAGCCCTACCTGTACTCATTACCAAAGACAATCGCAAAGTTCCACAAACTTTTCAAATTCTGTGGTTCTGTTGATGAGGTTGTTGCTAATCATGTGTTTGAGGTGGTCAGTACAATTCAAGAAATAAGTGAACAAGAAATGACAAAAGAAGAAAGCAAACACAATATTCTTCTCTTGATAAACATTTTACGGTGGCTGTACAACAATCAAATATCAGTGGATGTGGACATGCATGTGCCCATTTTTTGCTATAAGGATCCAGGCAAACTGGTCATGAAGCCAATTCAAGAATGCACCTACTGTGACATCAAAGTCGATGATTTGAATGACTTGCTTGAAGATACCGCAGAGCCCATAATCCTTGTGCATGATGACATACCCATGAAAACTGCAGAGTGGTTAAGAGTTCCATGTTTGAGCACAAGGCTCATAAACCCAGAGAACCTTGGTTTTGAACAGTCTGGCCAGAGGGAACCACTAACAGTGAGAATAAAGAATATTTTGGAGGAATATCCATCGGTTGCAGACATCTTCAAAGAGCTCCTGCAGAATGCTGATGATGCGAATGCAACTGAATGCAGTTTCCTGATTGACATGAGAAAAAATATTGATATACGAGAAAATTTACTGGACCCTGGAATGATGGTGTGCCATGGCCCAGCTTTGTGGTCATTCAATAATTCTGTTTTCTCTGACACAGACTTCCTTAATATAACCAGACTGGGAGGGTCATTGAAAAGATGTGAAGCAGACAAAGTAGGTAAATTTGGGTTAGGGTTCAACTCTGTTTATCATGTGACTGACATCCCCATTATTATGAGCAGAGAATTTATGATCATGTTTGATCCCAACATCAACCACATCAGCAAACACATCAGGGACAAATCAAACCCAGGTATCAAAATCAACTGGAGTAAACAGCAAAAAAGGCTGAGAAAATTTCCCAACCAATTCAAGCCTTTTATTAATGTCTTCAACTGCCAGCTTCCTCTTTCTCAAGAGTCTCCATACAAATATGATGGAACACTTTTCAGACTGCCATTTAGAACAGAGAGTGAAGCAGCAACTAGTGAAATTAGCAGCATGTACTACAACACCACTGATATCTATTCACTAGTTGATGAGTTTAGCATCTGTGGCCATAGGCTAATTCTCTTCACACAGCATGTTGGGACAATGGTCCTGAAGTATCTGAAATCTGAGGAACCAAGCCCTGCTGCTGCACAGGATGTCGTCACCATGAACAAGAGTGTGTGGTCTTCCAAAGCAGCTTATGGTCCCATCAGCATTCTGAAGTCTGCAGCCAAGGTCATGAAAAAAGTGGCATCAACCAACAGAGTACCTGCTGATATTCCTAAGTCTGGCTGCATCATCAGAATTGTGGTAGAGGAGTTTCACAACGTGTTCAGGCGGATTCTGGATCTGCAGTCACCGCTTTTCCGAGGTTCTGAAGAGGATCCATCCTCATACTTTGAGATGGCAGCGAAAGGCTCTCAGACAAAAAGACTCACAGATGAAATACCCCAGAAGGGGGTGGAAAACACCAACTGGCTCATCTGTTCATGCATGGATGCAACTGAAGCTCTAAAGTTCTCTCTGAGTGAAAGTGGTAAGCGACTGGGACTGGTGCCGTGCGGCGGTGTAGCAGTGCTACTTTCTGAGGAAGAAAACAGAAAATGGACATTGAAAACAAATGCAAGCCCAATTGGGGAGGTGTTCTGCTACTTACCTCTCAGAATAAAGACTGGACTACCTGTGCATATCAATGGATGTTTTGCAGTTACATCAAATCGTAAAGAGATCTGGAAAACGGACACAAAAGGACAGTGGAACTCCATTTTCATGAGACATGTGATTGTCCAGGCATACCTGGCCGCGCTTAGTGTGCTGCGCATTATGTCAGAGAATGGGGAACTCCTTGACTACAACTATTATGCAGCCTGGCCTGATCCTGGAGTTGTGCATGATGATTTTAATTTGATTTGCCAAGGTGTTTATCAAGAAATCGCCAAAGGCGGGAATAATGGCAATGCAAAAGTCTTTTCAGATGGTGAAACCTGGGTGTCCATCAAATATGTTAGGTTCCTGGATGACTCCTTGCTCTGCAGACCTGATGTTGGACCAGCTGCCTTTAAAATATTTATGAAATACCTCAAGAAGTGTGACTCCCAAGATCTCTGTGCTGTTGAGTTGCCAGACTGGGTCAAAGAAGGCTTTGATGATGCTGGCTGTAAAGAGAAATTGATGGAGAACACACTCACAGAAAGACAGTTCTTCTCAGATGTGTTCTTCCCCCATATACAAGACATAGAGAAAGACCTCCGGGACCCCCTGATGCATTATGTTCTCAATGAAAAGCTGGATGATTTTGCTGATATACTGAGAGATACGCCATGTATTCCCTGTTCAGGGCCATCACAGAAGCTTGTTCTACCTTCCCGACTCATACATCCTGAAGGAAGAGTTGCCAAACTATACCATAGTGATGATGGACGGTTCCCAGAAGGAAGTGTGAAAGACTACCTGAATCCAGTGTGTCTGGTGAAGTTAGTAGAGTTGGGTATGGTAAAAGATGATCTCTCATGGGAAGACTTGACTGAACGTGCAGAGTCGGTTATGACACTTAATGAAACTGACCATACAGCTGCATGCCACAGGAGCAGTATACTGCTTAGTCTTATAGATGAAAAACTGAAAATGAGGGACACAGGAGGAGATGAATATATTGCAAAATTACAAGAAATCAAATTCCTACCATTCTTAACAAAGCCTGCTGGCTTTTCACTTCCTTGGCATGGAAATAATTTTCCACAGACAACTATGTTCTCTACAACAGAACTTTTTACAACAGAACATCAGGACACTGTGTGTTTGATGAAACCAATCTTGAATGAGAATTCTCCATCCTTTAAAGGATGTGGCCCAATTTCCTTGGCTGTGAAAGACTTTCTTGGACTGATAAAAAAGCCATCTGTTGGTATAGTGATCAGCCAGCTCACAGAACTTTCAAAATCATTTGATGGTGTCACACTGTATCAAGAAAACATAACAAATGCCTGTTACAAATACCTACATGAAGAGATGATGCAATACCAAACTGCACAGGCAGAAATTGCAGATAAGCTGACAAGTTTCCGATCAATTCTAGTGGAAAACACATATGTAAACCCATCAAAAGTAGCATTTCACTTGAACTTCGATGCTGCTCCACATCTCTACCAGCTTCCCAACAAGTACAGAAATAGTTGTCGTGAGCTCTTTGAAAATGTGGGTGTTCAGCCAAGCTTCACAGTTGAAAATTTCTCAGAAGTGCTGGAGTTAATCAAAAAGGAATGTGGGAGAAAATCTCTCACAGAGGAGAACTTTCAGCTTTGTCGCAGAATCATCAGTGAAGGGATATGGAGTTTGATTAGAGACAAGAATCAAGAGTTCTGCCAAAGCAACTATGGACAAATACTCTTACCTGATAGAGATCTCTTTTTAAAACAATCTAAGACACTATGTTACAATGACTGCCCCTGGATTAAGGTTAGAGATACAGCTGTGAAGTACTGTCATGGAGACATCCCAAGAGAAGTAGCAGTAAAATTGGGAGCGATTCCAAAACGCCACAAGGCTTTGGAAAGGTATGCTTCTAATATCTGCTTCACAACACTTGGGAGTGAGTTTGGGCAAAAGGAAAAACTCACCAGCAGAATCAAGAGCATCCTCAATGCTTATCCATCTGAGAAGGAGATGCTGAAAGAGCTGCTTCAGAATGCAGACGATGCCAAAGCAACAGAGATATACTTTGTGTTTGATCCCAGGACCCATCCAACAAACAGAATATTTGATGACAAATGGGTACCTATGCAAGGTCCAGCACTCTGTGTGTACAACAATCAGCCATTCACGGAGGATGATATCAGAGGCATCCAGAATCTCGGCCGAGGTACCAAAGAGGCAAACCCTGGCAAAACTGGCCAGTATGGTATTGGGTTCAACTCTGTGTATCACATCACTGACTGCCCTTCTTTCATCTCAAATAACGACATTCTCTGTATCTTTGATCCACATGCACTGTATGCACCTGGAGCAACATCTGTTAGCCCAGGGAGAATGTTCAGAGATCTGGATTCTGACTTTAGGTCCCAATTTTCTGATGTCTTGAATTCATATTTGAGCAACCATTTCAAGCTGGAACGATGCACGATGTTTCGGTTCCCTATACGTACTGCAGATATGGCAAGGATTTCAGAGATCAGCTCAGTACCTGCATCAGATAGAATGGTTCAGAATCTCCTGGACAAGTTACGAACAGATGGCGCAGAGCTACTTATGTTTTTGAATCATATGGAAAAAATTTCCATATGTGAAATAGAAAGTGGGACAGGAGAACTGAAAACATTGTATTCTGTCACTGCAAAAATCACCGATGGTGATCGTCTGAAACGCAAGCAGTTTCATGCCTCTGTAGTGGATAGTGTGATCAAGAAAAAGAACCTAACCCAAATCCCAGTTCAACAGATTACATACACAATGGACATTGAAGACTCAGATGGGTACTCAACAACCTGGCTCGTGTGCAACAGATCTGGGTTCTCTGATATGGAAAAAGTTTCCAAGAGTGTAATATCAGCCCACAAAAATGAGGACATCACACTCTTCCCTCGAGGTGGCGTGGCAGCATGTACTAGCCACAACTACAAAAAAGCTCACAGAGCATTCTGTTTTCTCCCACTCTCACTGGAGACTGGTCTACCTTTTCATGTCAACGGACATTTTGCCTTAGATTCTGCCAGAAGAAACTTGTGGAGGGACGACAATGGAGTCGGAGTGAGGAGTGACTGGAACAATAATTTAATGATGTTGCTAATCGCTCCTGCTTACGTGGAACTGCTGATTCAGCTGAAGCGTCGCCTCTTTCCTGGGCCTGATCCCACCATGACAGTTCTACAAGGAACACCAGTCCATGTTGTAAAAGACTCTCTGCGTAAGTTCTTGTTTTTCTTCCCTGTAAACAGACTGGACATTCAACCTGACTGGTACTGTTTGGTGAAGGCAATCTATCAGTGCATTCATATTGACCTGAAGAGACTTCTTCCGGTTGTCAGAACACCACAAATAGACAACTCTGATATGCACTCAGTGATATACATTTCCTGGGTTAACACATCCTCTTCAAATAAAGGCAGAGCGTTCTTTGACAATTTGCTGCAAGATGAATTGCAACACCTGAAAAACACAGAATACAACATTACCACGCGTAAATCTGTGGCAGAAAATGTTTACAGACTGAAGGCCATGCTTCTGGATGTTGGCTTCAACTTGGTCCACAGTTGTGATGAAACAGCCAGCCTATACTTCTGCCTGGAAGATGCAGGCATTCCAGTCAGCTATGTGACACCAGAGGATGTCCGTAACTTCCTGCTGACATTCTCATCCCCAGATTCATCCTGCCAGATTGGAAAACTGCCTTGTAGACTTCAGCAATCCAATTTCAAGCTCTTCCATAGTCTGAAGCTCCTGGTGGACTATTGCTTCAAAGATACAGAGGAAGATAATATCAGAATAGAGGGTCAGCCACTGCTTTTAACAATGGACAACATGTTGCACGTGTTTGACTCTAAGCGGCCAAAATTCCTCACTACTCATCACGAACTAATCTCTTCCAGGAAAGAACTGTTCATGAACAACCTATACATGAGATACAGCAACATTCTTTTTAAAGCAGGTGTGGCAAAGATCTTTGACATAAGCAGCTTCGGAGATCTACTGGGATCTGTCCTACCTCGAGAGTACAGAACAAGAGCCGCTGTGAAGTGGAAGGAAAACTATGCAAGTGATTCTTGGCTGAAGAGTGTATGGAACTTCATCGGTGAGAATATCGGCATCAAAGATGACCAAGCAGAGATAAAGCCAAAATTTGAGACTGTTGTGGACATTCTTAAAGACTGGGCTCTCCTACCAGGGATCAAGTTCATGGTGTCAAGCAACAAGTTAGTTGTGCCAGAACATGACGTTTTGCTACCTCTGAGCCTTTTGTATGCTGCAATTTTCCCTAATGGACAAAATGACAAAGTCTTCCATACCCTTATGAAAGCAGGATGTTTTCAGGTGGCTGTAAACAAAATATGTGCCAAAGAAAATCCTATCTTGCCTCTGATGGCACAGCACACAGCAAATATAGACAATCCCTCCAGTATTCTGAAAGCCATTGAGTACATGATTCAGACATCAGCTTTCAAAGCAGGAAGTTTGACAGAAAAAGACTTTGAAACACTTTTGCTGTACTTTAACTCTAATTTGAGTAATCTAAGCCTAGATGACGTACAAAGTCTGAAACTGCTCCCTTGTTACAGAGCTGTCAGTGGCCGACATGTTAGCATTGCAGGTTTTGGGGCGTGTTATGTTCTGACCAAAAGCATTCCCTCCATTGATATGGATAAATGGGCACACACTACTTCCTCAACATTTCTAGTTGACAATTCACAGCTGAAAGAGCTCTACTCCTTTCTTGGGTGCACACCAATTGATGATCTTGAAGTGTACCTGAAGCACCTTCTTCCAAAGTTTGACATTCTGTCCCATGATGCCAAAATCCAACACTTGATCTACCTAAAGGAGAGGTTACTGGCAATGGAGGAAGCATGTGGCATAAAGGATCAACTCTATGAAAAACTGGAAACTCTGTCATTTATATATGATTCAACAAGCAGACTAAAACCTGCCAAAGCATTCTATGATCAAACAGTAAAAGTGTTTGAAGTGATGCTGCCACCCAAATCTTTTATCCCTGCTGATTTCTTCAGGAAAATTGAACAAGTGTTGAAACCAAAAAATGGAACTTCATTCTTACCTTCATGGATAACGTTCCTACGCAAGATAGGCTTAAAATATATTGTATCTCAGCAGCAAATCCTGCAGTTCGCAAAAGAGATCAGCATCAAAGCTCAAACAGAAAACTGGTCCAAAGAAAAAGTTCAGACCATTGATGAAGTTCTCTTGAATCACATCTTCAGTGAGAGGACGGATCTGTTGGAGGCACAGTTCCTCAAAGAGCTCTCAGTATTACCATTCCTTTATCCCGAGCGTGCGCCAGCTGAACTGGTACGACTGCATCCTCAGCACCAGGAAATAAATGGCTCCGTTCCTTTAATTCGCTTCAATGGTTCTCAAGTTAATCCAAAATTCAAACAAACTGATATCATGCAATTGCTCTGGACATCGTGTCCTATCTTGCCAGAGAAGGCCACCCCAGTAAGCATAACAGATCAAGAGGGAAGTACACTTGCAGGCCAGGAGCAGCTTGACAAAGTGTTGAGCATGTTAAATGTCAACTTAGACCCACCATTGGAAAAGGTCATCAGCAACTGCAAAAATATATGCAGCATTACAAACTTGGATGATGATACAGTCAAAACAAGATACAAGGTCTTGAAGAACACCTATGAATTCCTTAATGCAGATAAACGAGAATTCCGTCATCAGTTACGAGGGGTGGCATTTGTTATGGTTGAGGACGGTTGGAAACTTTTGAAACCAGAGGAGGTTGTCATTAATCTGGATAACGAATCAGACTTCAAGCCATATCTGTACAAACTTCCACTGGAACTTGGTACTTTTCACCAGCTGTTCAAAGTTTTGGGAACTGAAGACATTGTATCAACAAAACAGTATGTTGAAGTATTGTGCCGGATATACAGAAGTTCAGAAGGCAAGCAACTTGACCCAAATGAAATGAGAACAGTTAAAAGAGCAGTGTCTGGACTCTTTAAAAGCCTCCAGAATGATCCAGTACAGATCCGCAAAGATCTAGAAGCACTGAGAGAATTCACATTTTACCTGCCAAGTCATGATGGCCGACTTGCCAAGTCAAACAGTTTGGTTTTTGACGATGCACCTCATTACAAGGGCAGAATCCAAGGTAATGTTGGAGTCCAAATGCTTGTTGACTTGAGCCAGTGCTACCTAGGCAAAGACCACTCCTTCCACACTAAGCTAATTACATTGCTTCCACAGAAATTGAGGCCCAGACTTTTGAGTAGCATCTTAGAGGAACAACTCGATGAAGAGTCTCAGAAAATGTGCCAGTTTGGAGCCCTCTGCTCTCTTCAGGGCAGGCTTCAGCTCTTACTCTCCTCCGAGCAGTTCATTGCTGGACTAATACGCATCATGAAGCACGAGAATGACAATGCTTACATGGTCAATGAGGAAAAAGCAATACGACTGTGCAAAGCCCTGTGTGAAGGCTTGAAGGTGTCCTGTTTTGAGAAGCTACAGACTACATTGCGAATCAAAGGCTGCAGTCCTATTCCACACAGCAAGAGTGAGACCCTGGCCTTTCTAAAAAGATATGGCACATCAGTAATCCATCTCTACATTCAACACTCAGACAGCAAGGATATCAACTTTCTCCTTGCTCTTGCAATGACCCTAAAGTCTGCAACTGACAATCTAATCTCTGACACTTCCTATCTTATTGCTATGCTAGGCTGCAATGACATTTACAGAATCACAGAAAAGCTGGACAATCTTGGTGTTAAGTATGACTCAACTGAACCCTCAAAGCTTGAGCTTCCCCTCCCTGGCACACCCATACCAGCAGAGATACATCATATACTTCTGATGGACCCCATGAATGTATTCTATCCAGGAGAATATGTGGGATACCTAGTTGACTCAGAGGGGGGAGATATTTTGGGGTCCTATCAGCCAACCTACACATATGCTATCATTGTTCAAGAGGTAGAGCGAGAAGAGGATGACAACCCAAGTTTTCTAGGTAAATGCTACCAAATTGACATTGGATACAGTGAATACAAAATTGTCAGCTCCCTTGATTTATATAAATTCTCAAGGCAAGATGACACCACCCATATTCGAGATGGTACACCACAAACACAAACGGGCCCATCAGAGAGTCAATGCCCAGACCCCAGAATGGTCCCACCTATTTTTTCTGGCAAGGAAAATCACATAGCTCCTCCGACAAAGATGTCTCCCAAAAAGATTAAGCTTAATGCATTACCTGAAATTCTGAAAGAAGTGACTTCAGTTGTAGAACAGGCTTGGAGACTTCCTGAAACTGAAAGAAAGAAGATAATCAGACGATTGTATCTCAAGTGGCATCCTGATAAAAATGCAGAAAACCTTGAAATAGCCACTGAGGTCTTTAAGCACTTACAGAATGAAATCAGCAGGTTGGAGAGGCAAGCCCAGGCAGAACAGACCACAGACAGAGCAACGCGAAGAACTTTCTCTGCATCTCGCTTCCAGTCAGAAAAATTCTCTTTTCAAAGATTTTACACATCATGGAACCAGGAAGCAACAAGTCATAAATCTGAGAGGCAACATTTTCGAGAACAGTACACAACTTATGCAGGAACATCTCATTCCAGCCGCTTTTTTGTACCACCATCGTTTAAGTCTGTTGGCAACCCTGTGGAAGCACGACGCTGGCTAAGGCAGGCTAGAGCCAACTTTTCAGCTGCAAGAAATGACCTTCACAAAAACGCCAACGAGTGGGTTTGCTTCAAATGTTTTCTGGCCACCAAATTAGCTTTAATTGCTGCAGACTATGCAGTCCGAGGAAAATCAGACAAAGATGTGAAACCCACAGCATTAGCGCAGAAGGTAGAAGAATACAACACTCAGCTAACAGGGCTGGCTAAAGATGTCCAGATCTTGGAAGGATATGGCGTTGACAGCCTGAGAACCCGCTACCCTGACCTCTTACCCTTCCCCCAGATTCCCAATGACAGGTACACGTCTGAAGTGGCCATGAGAGTGATGGAATGTACAGCTCGGATCATCATCAAACTAGAGACATTTGTGCAACACAAAATATGAATCATCAATAAACGGCAGGTGTTCAATCAGTGGAAAAAATGATCTATCAAAGCTCTTTGAATCATGGTGCAATACAAACAAGTCAATATCATACAAGACTTAGCTGAAGCAAAAGTATGCAGCAAGTGAATATAATTCAGGACTTGGCTGAAGCAGACGTATGCTTGGCTGAAGCAGACGTATGTATTCAGCTGTCCATTTCTGCACAAGCTCATGCTTCCTGCATACATGTCTGGTGCCACCTGAGCCCCACAATATTGTAAAGCTTCTACTTAAATGAACAGGTGCCACCTGTAAAGCTTCGACTTAAATGTCTTTGACATTCAACTGTACATATAATGCTAAAGGCCGCAGCAATAGTTTTCTTTTTAAACCAAAGTTTGCATTTCCCCTGTACAAAGTGAACGAGATTATGCTGCTTTTTTACGTCATCTTTTATAGAAAAGTATTTTTCTTGTCACAGTCAATCAGTTGTACTGTATGCATGTGTTAACGAGCACTGGGTTAACGAGAGCTTATGTCACTGCTGAAATTTGGGAGAGTGAAGACTTTTACACATGCAGAGTTGAACATTAAACATCAATACATCAGTACATTGAAAATCTAAAAATGACATGATTGTTCTGTGGCCTCTGGGGTGTCTACATATGTCTTGTGGTCTGGCTTTGTTATTTATATCAAATGACAAAAAACACCATACTGTGCTTAGCAAATATATACAGATATATATATATATATAAATCTGTTTTTGAAGACACATGGTAGCTTCCTGGTATATGACCTATTGCAGCTCTGAAGTTTTAGATGCCATAATAAAAGTCATAATATTTGAAGTGCATCCCAGACTGCAACATCTCTGCTTTAAAAACACATTTCATAAGACAGGAATGTAGCTGCCCATCTCATGTTTCATTCGTTAATCGCCTGTGCCTCCGTTGTACAGTAGGAATGTTAGGAGCACATTCGATAAGCCATTCTTCTGTTCCATATGAGTAAACATAAATGAAAAGAAAAACATAAGACACTTACCGCTTAAAGTAAATGGTAGAAGACACTTCACATCAGTTTCTCAGTTGAACTGTGGCTGTTTTTGTGTTTGTTTTTGTAGCTGCATATATGATCAGGAAACACCAACACTTTGTAATTGTGTATATTTTAAAATGTACAATGTCAACCTCTTGTCTTTTTTGGAGAATTTCGAGTGAGAAGTTCTGTCTGTTTTCATTAAGAGAAACATTGTTATTCATATGGTGCTGAGTTTTATTTTAAATGAATTTAAATATATTTGACCTGTGTTTTATTTTAAATGAATTTAAATATATTTGACCTGTGTTTTATTTGGTTTAAGAAAGATCTTTGGGGCAAAAAAATTAAACACTGGCTTCAGTATTATTTTTTGTTGATGTTTCAACATACATTGTACATCTTGTTAACATCAACGGTGCCATAATACTAATAAATGTCCAGAGTAGCATTTGTGGGTAATGTAGTCATGTAGCAGAGTTGGGCCCAGTTTATGTTGGACTGGTAGATCAGATCCCGTTTATCCATGTATGGGAACACCATGCCTTCCACAGGCCTTCGCAACATGAGCTGATAATAAAGAAAACATGCTGGATACATTTTTAATACCTTTTTATTTATCATACATTCAAATACTAGGAGAAAAATATGATTATATTATGATTCTATATTATATTATTGTGTAAGTATTATGTTTATTGTTCTATATTATATACTTATATTTATTGTGATTCTGTACTACATTATTACATAATTATTATATTTATTGTGATTCAATACACTATTATTATATAATTATTATATTTATTGAGATTCTATACTATGTCTTAAGGGTAAAACATAGGAAACTAAATACATTTTCCTAAAAAAACATCAGCTCTCTTGCTAAAATACTGTATAAACAAACAAAAGCAAAGTTTGTGGTATACTGTACTAAAGCTTGTGGTATACTGTACTGAAGCTTGTGGTATACTGTACTGAGCTTGTGGTATACTGTACTAAAGCTCGTGGTATACTGTACTAAAGCTCGTGGTATACTGTATTGAGCTCGTGGTATACTGTACTGAGCTTGTGGTATACTGTACTAAAGCTCGTGGTATAATGTACTCAGTCATGGATTATCTTTTAGTTATAAGTCTGAGCTGTCGATGGTCACACTGAAATAGGAAATACCTGCATAGTCCATAAGAGAAGAAAGCTGTCTCTCCCCAAGTCAGAAACCTTCACTGAATCTTCTAGTAATTTCAGATTTCATTATTATTCGTATTCGTTATTCGTTATTATTTTGGCAAAAACCAAACATACAAACATACATATGTTAGATGACTGATAACGACATTTCTATAGTAATATCTGTGCATGCACAGTATAGACAGGGTAAAATAGTAAAGCCCACGAGCACCTTATTTATTAACACACATACAGACATCACATGGTGTATCTTATTATTCTTGTTACAACTTAAATAACAAAACCACACTAACAGTGGTGATTGTGGAAACTGTGTTAAATGTACAAGTACTTAAGTTTTCAGGCAGTGCTAATACTTCACATGCAGCTCCACACTCCTCACTTATTTGCACACAGGAAGATTTCAAAGTCTGTCTAGCGAATCAAAAAGCTACAAATACATGGGTGGATAGATTTTTTTTAGTCCCTGTACCACTGCATCTGGTGTGCATATGTAATTAGACTTGCTTCACACAAAGCCACTGCAAAACTGATTTCAGAATGTTTATCAAGTAGTTTCTTTCGATCTTGACCCGATCAACTTACAGGTAATTTTGCGATAACAAAAATCACTAGAAAAAGGTTGAGGCTTTAGACTGATGCCAATTAAGAACCAATTAAAGAAACACTGTATTAAGTCCAGCTTTAAAAAGAAACATTCACACCTGTGTTGAATAACATCAGCAACACAGATAGACTGTTAAAAACACATCTGTTCCACTGCAGTGGAACAGTGCAGTGATTTGTTTTGTCATCTGTTGAAGCGTTTACATAACAGGCTGTGTCGACCTGTGTTTACCTGTGTTTACCTGTGAACTGCTTGTGATGTTTGCTGCTTGTGCCAGCAAGACAGACCTGCTTTCAGATGACTTGTTTGAGTTGGCATTAAAAAAACACTTTTACCACTGAACAGTTCTGCAGTAAAATTACCACACAAACTTTACTTATTGCACCTTTAATTCATATTGCATAGGATGTACGCTGTCAACCAGCCCCTTATTCCCAGCCTAATTATCTTAAAAAATAAAAGGTAATGAAAAAATAGTGTGTAAATGTCCCAGAACAGCTCCCACGCACCGGTGGTGTTGGTTTTAAACAGGTGATGCTGAGAGACAGAATAATTCCAAGTGAGTGAAGAGCTCATTGCCCAGCGCTGTGGACTCTGGATCTCCTGAGAGTTGTGTGCTTTCTCTTTCCTTGTAGCCATGAAAATGAAAATGAAAATGAGAACCTTGTGCTTTTTCACTCCATCTGAGAAATCTTCAGCAAAAAAAATCTCCAAGGAGATCTCCAACAAGATGTCCTACTTCCCTTTTAGCCTGAACATCACTGCCTCGATCCAGCAGAGCCCTGGAAGTGATTTGTGCTTCAGCACTCTTGACTCTCGTTGCAGGTGGAGGAAACGCCAGCTCTGGAGAGGAACAGTTTACCACTGGGACACACACACACCTCGAACATGTTGTACACTCCTTGAGTGTCACCTGACGTTCCAGCCTCGCCCACAGGTAAGTCGGGAAGGCGAACGGTTTCTGCATCTAAAACCACCTGCAGTGCCACACAGGAAACATGCAGAAGAGAACCTGTTTAAGGAAACTTACGCACTATTTAAATATTTACTGTTATACCAGTACAATCATTCAAACAACCTGCAGTTAAACATTTTTATGTGATTACGCAACAACTATGACCATTATATGTTAATTATTCAACAAAATCACTTAAGTTATTAAACTACTATCAGCTACAGCCAGATTCACTTGAGCAAGACATGCTTAACATTCATGAGTTTTGCGGTTTCTCACTTACAAGACCTTCAGTTGAGTGTAAAATAACATCCAGTCTTGACTTCGCCTCTGCACCTGCCAGTGCTTTAATGTGAACTCCCTTAGGGGCTTCCATAGTCAAGAACCGGGTCGGAGACTCCAGCCTGTCAACAACAGTGGGTTAACTGTAAATACTGATACTTGTTTCAGTCACTAGGTGGCAGCAAAGGACATAATATGCTGCAACTCTAAATCACGTGTAGACCTGTTGTTTTTAGATAACTGAGGATGACATATACTGAGCGAACACATGTATATGTCATTGCTAGGATCTACAAACACACACACGTGAGCATTTATTACAATGACTGAAAGCTTTAGCATCATCAGCTACCAAATCCTGCTGAATCAGGCTAAATCCCCTTTGGTGTTCCCCCCGTAGCCACGTTAGCACTTTTGGTTCAAGTAGCTCTTTAAAGACGCTCTTTATTCAGATCAAAATAGTGGCAAACAATCTTTTGCGGATTCTCTTCATTTCAAAGGTAGTTTTGCAGATCACATGTGAATAACTACAGATCACATGTGAATAACTACAGATCACATGTGAACAATTACATCTCTGTGATTAAAGGCTGGTGTCAGATCGGATGTCTCACACTCACCTAAGCTCTTTCAAGGACTCTCCTTTCACCAGGGGAGTTTCTACCGAGTGCTCAAAAAGTGCACCTTCAGGGCCTTTGAAACAAAAAAACAACAATCCACATCACCGAAATACGGGCAGCCAGCAACGACTCACACCATAGGACTGAGTGTGACTGATGCACTGGGTCCGCTGTCAGAGTTACTGATGGTTCGACTCAACCCATTCATCTGTATGACATCCCAATTGATGCTTGGAGATCAACACTAAAACAAAAAAAACCCATTAAGACTCTACTAGTCCTCTGGTGTCGCTCATGTTGACAGAATATGTTGGTTTCTAGTAATGTGTGAAAAATGAAGCGTGAAGTGATATTTTCCTGCTTGGGCCTTATGGGAATCCTTCAGCCATTCTATAGTGGAACGAGAACCTTGGATATCTCCAGGCTGTTTGGATGGTATTGCAGTATTGATGTATAATCCAGTGTAAGAGAGCCATGACATATCAGGTGCTGATAAGGCCAGCAGCCTCTGTACAGACGCTGGTCTGGGGGTGTGACCCATCTGGACACCTGACTGATGGAAGCTAAGAATGAGAAGCAAAACAGTGCAACAACCACATGTTTGTTGTGTGTGTTTTCCACACTTCCTGCACAGAGCTGGAGCAGAGCCTGCTTACAGGAAACCTCGGAACACAGCAGCACTGTAACCAAGCTCTGGCACTCCAGATGAGCCAGGCATCAGCTCTCTTTCAGGGACTTTAGTGCTCATTTATTAAGACTGTTCTGTCTGTTTCTGTGGTACCTGTAATTCTGAGTTTGCCCGTTCCTATGACTGTTTCTTTGGGGTCGGCGTAAAACAGAGTGTTGCCACCGCTGGAGCTGACGGTGAGGTACTGTCCGAAGACCTTCGCCTGTCCTGGACCTGCAAGGAAAAGCAGACAAAGCACCTTGGCTTTCATCATCATCATCATCATCATCACCATCCCCGACTGGATACATGTCGCTCTACAGGCATCTATAAACCAGTAACATGAGTGAGAAAGTCTGGGGTTGAGATTTGGTCAAAGTTTAGTAAAGTTGCTCTGAGTAGTGGAACTTTGCCCTTCTCAGTGATGTAGAACACACTGGCCATGAACTTTGGTTAAAGTCACCTCAGGCAAATACAGTCATTAGAATCTGCTACAATTGGTCATTGACGTGGACAGTATATTACCTATTATAATGCATTATGGTCCAGTGTGACTATTTCGCTAATTAAGTCATTTGTTCCTGATGTAACTGCATGCCTGTCCTCCTCTGTGTATAGATATTCTCATCTTCAGATCTCTCAGCACAATGGCTTTTGCTCTCATAAATAGGCCAATCTGAAGTTAATGCGTGGAGCCTCAGACAGGAAATCAAAATGGAGAGTGAAGGCAAAGTAAAAAAATAGAAGTCAAGCTAAGATGATTCCTGAATGTGAATAAAGTTCTGCCTCCCAGAAACGTTAGCGGGAATGACGCTGGTACAAGCAGTCCTAAGGTGTTTCACCAAAGCCGTCCTGTCCTGAATGGAACAGAACGCAGTGTATCTGGAGCCTGTGTGTGCACGAGGGATGATGTCATACCTATAGATACACGTCCAGTTAGGTCACCGTTGACATTACGAGCATTGAGAGTCACATTATCGCTGGAGTGAATAAGCAGAGAAGAGTCCTTTAAGAAAATAGAGAAGATTCCTTTAAGAAAATAGAGAAGATTCCTTTAAGAAAAAGCTGCATTTCAGTGTGAACATCCACTGGTGGGGAACAGCTTTTCTGTACAGATGCACATTCTACAGTAGGTTGGACTTCACTGCAGTCACATGTCTGAACTTACCAAATTATTTGCGTGTGAAATGAAATAACAGATAAACTAACAAATGAATTATCAGATGAAGTATTAGATGAACTAACAGATACTGTCAGATGAACTATCAGATAAATTATCAGACGAAGTAACAGATGAACTAACTGATGAATTATCAGATGAACTAACTGATTGGTATAAATCAAGTCAAAAGATCAAAGATCCAGTCTCTCAACTACTGTGTTGCTGTTCCAAAAGGGTGAAACTTGCATTTCTTCTAAAAGTTTAAAATGCATACATATGAAAGCACAACCCACTAAGCACAAACCATGGGATGTAAAAACCACAGGAGCAACAGTACAACCTCCTGCAGCTACGAGCCATAAATGGTTTTCTGCAGCTTGCGGTGTGAGAGCAAGGCAAGAGTAAAGAAATTCAGTTCTAAACACAGCTGTCTCTGCCCATTCCAAAACTCTGGGAGGAACATATAACCCCTGTAAGAACCCATTGCCTCTATACTGGCCTTAAGTGCCAGGAATAAAAAACTACCAATAACACACCATCAAATGTAAAGTGATGATCTGTCAAACACAGTGTAATCAGACATCTCTCGTACCAATAACACACCATCAAATGTAAAGTGATGATCTGTCAAACAGTGTAATCAGACATCTCCTCTCGAACCAGCAGCCTCTGAGTGATTATCTTGGCCAGAAAGGCAAGGATATGCGTCATGTGACGCGTAAATGCGTCATGTGACGTAAATGTTTCCAGCACACAAGTGTAGAAGAAAATGAAATGAACGTGTGGAGTGGAGTACATACTTCTCGGGAGTGGAGCTCCTGGGCGTACAGGGGGAGGAGGAAGTCAGACTCTCCCTCTAGCCTCAGCCCTTCTGCAGACACCTGGAGATATCCCATACCTCCCTACAAACATCAGAGACATGAAACCAGACGTTATATCAAGGGATACGCAGCGGCGGTGCATAGAAGCACAAGGGCTCAGCGGACAATCAATGGACCAATCAGATGCCGCTTACCGTATTAAACCACATCACTCTCAAGATCCAAATTGTGAGGCCAAAGTTCACCACCAGGATGATGATGAGAAGCAGGACGAACAGATACAAGCAGCGTTTCCTCCAGCCATAGATGCCGATCCTGTAGATGTGCTCGGTGTCTGGAGTTGGGATGTCCGCATCACTCGAAGTGGTGATATACTGTTCACGCACCATCTGTACATTCACACACGCAAAATAACACATCAGATACTAGGTGTACAGTGTAGTTTTACTTAACAGGTTAATGCATTTATATTCTGGAGATGTCTGAAGTGCTGCAACAGTATCAGTATGAAATACTTTGAACCTGCAAAGCTTCTAGCCTCAGTATAGCATCCCTGCTCTAGTGATGAGATGTCCTGAAGGTTGTCCCAGCTTTACATTAGGGTTGGAAGTAAGCTGTCTCAGAGAACCACAACCTTATTAGACATTAAAAAAAGCCGCCTATCCAGTCCAGGATTCAGCTAAGCTCAGAGAGCACAAAACCAAAGGGTTCAGGGGGGGTTGAAGAAAGCTTACAATAAACAACTAACAAGGCAAAATTTCCATTAGAAATGTTACGCAATGAAAGATACATAGAATCACATATTCTTTAGCAGCAGGGAGCCTTCATGGAGTTTGGACGGATATGTGGATTTAGCTTTTATCACAGGATGAGGTCAGAAAAATCATTTCAACTGTGAAATAATGAAGGACTGGTGGATGAAAAGGATATGAGAGGGATGTGTGTGAGACAGACAACAGAAAGGTTAAAAAAGGATATGAGAGGGATGTGTGTGAGACAGACAACAGGAAGGTTAAAAAAGGATATGAGAGGGATGTGTGTGAGACAGACAACAGAAAGGTTAAAAAAGACCTGCAGTGTATTATAGATGTGAAGACTAGAGACACATATTCACTGATGTTTGTAAATAAACAAATAAACAAACAAACAAATAAATAAACAAATAACATAACATAACAAGGAAGGTCAGTGATGCTTTCACATTATGACTTATTTATTAAAATGGGTTAATATAACATGGATTAATATGACCTAATATGGGTTAATGAAACTAGTAATATAATATAATTAATATGGATTTATATTGGTTAATATGACTTATATGGTTTACAGGGTCTAACCATTTTTTTATCTAATTGTCTCAATCATTCCACATGCACTGGATCACTGGATCACTGGAAAAATTCTTCAATCTTCAAATGCCTCAAACGACATTGTGGCTTCTGAGTTTCTGATACTGGTGCTTGTCCTACACTGTGTATGATTTTTTTCTGTAGTACTGCTTCTTCCACACCGACTAGAATGTTCTATTTCAACCAAGACTACTGGAAGACTAGAGAACTGTCGCCATCAAAAACAAGACTGATTGGATTTGTCAGAAAATAATTCAGAAAAGAAAAACACCAGAAAAGAGTTCAGGTTTCCAAAGTTGCTATGAGGACGTTTTGCCTTCTTTACACTTTTAGACTGTAAAACCTTCACAAAAATATACTATTTGATGTTTGCTCCCTTTGGAATAAGGAACTATGCACAGAATGTTCTTCATGGATTGATGATGTGGTTGAGTTTCCTAATGGAATCGCTAATGTAGACATGTAGAGAAATTTAGTGGAGGAATGTTCTATTTATTCTTCAGGCACTGGAGGGATGCAGCAGTAGCCATGAAACCAGGGTCCCCAGGCACCTCCAATGATTTGTGTTTTCACTCCAGTAAAACTTCACAGGCACTGAGAAAGCAGGATTGTAAGCATCTGGGATTACCCATGTAGCCTGTGAGGTGCTTCATGACTTAATATTTAATTGTTTCCATGTTGTAGCCTGTGTGGTGTTACATGTTAATCACTCCTGTGTGGTGTTACATGTTAATCACTCCTGTGTTGTAGCCTGTGTGGTGTTACATGTTGATCACTCCTGTGTTGTAGCCTGTGTGGTGTTACATGTTAATCACTCCTGTGTGGTGTTACATGTTAATCACTCCTGTGTTGTAGCCCGTGTGGTGTTACATGTTGATCACTCCTGTGTTGTAGCCTGTGTGGTGTTACATGTGAGCAAATATAGTAAATAATAACATGAGTAAAAATGGAAATGTCATACGGCAGTGATATTGGCTGCAGGATATGAAATTACATACAAAGTCTAAAGTCATACTAATATGCATAAAACATTTAAAATATGCCTACTGCAAGCATCTGATTTATGGATCATTTAAATCAACAATCATTTCTAGAATAGCACAGAAAGAGTTTTCTGAGTTATCTGATATTTTTAAGATCATTCAGAATAGACAGGATAATTGAGTTATATTAATGCTTCTTGATGAAAAGAACATATCTCAAAGTGTTTTGTTTTTTGTTTTCCAGGAGTCTTTATGAAGTGAACATATCTACATAAAACCTGCAGAAAACCCATAAGGTTACACACTTGCATTATTAAAAACTGGTACAAATTGGCGGTAATAAAATCATTCTTCGTTTCCTGTTTTGTCGAGTGACAAAAAAATTTCAGATAATAATCTGGGTTTTATAATAATCAGGCAACCAGATTAAATACATTTTTAAACGTGCATTTCCTGAAATAAAGGTGATTCAAATGTAAACGGAGGAATCAAATGAGAGATTCTGCTGCTCACATGAACTGTGCAGGTACAGAGAACTTGACTCTGAACACAGCCAGAGCTGATGGACTAATTAAAAGTTTTCGAAGTGACTTTTCTTGATTCCTGCCCAACCTTTCTAGCAGGTACAAATACATAGCAGGATGTTCTCCTTTTATGTCTCTATGCATTTTGCCAGCATGTGCACGTGTGACTATAGCAGGTTTAATCACTGCTGAAAAGGTGCCTGCCCTCACTGTAATCAACACATTCTTCATCAGTCTTGCAACTGTGGACTCATATATTCTTTGTGACAGCAACAGATGCCTGAGTGTGTCTCCACAACAGAAATGAGACCTGAGTGTGTCTCCACAATAGAAATGAGACCTGAGTGTGTCTCCACAATAGAAATGAGACCTGAGTGTGTCTCCACAACAGAAATGAGACCTGAGTGTGTCTCCACAACAGAAATGAGACCTGAGTGTGTCTCCACAATAGAAATGAAACCTGCTCTCCGGAAGCTTCCGTGCTCTAATATCTTCTCTTTTTTTTCAGGGTCCTATTGCAGACATTTTAAAAGGGACGATAAACGTTAATCCAGGGATGATAAACCCAGTCCGGTTCTGATGGTTCTGGCTAACACAGGAAAGAAAACACACCGGACCATGGGATATGGAATATCTCTGAGACCAGTACCTCCTCTGCTTCTGTCACACATGCTTTATGCTTTAAATAAACATCTGATGATGAATATGCTCAATTTCACATGAGCTCAGAGCTTGCTGAAGCACTGATTTCCAGTTTCTCTCGAGGACACATCCCCTGTGGTACACAAACCGATTACATTTAGGTAAAGGTTTTACTCTCAGAGACCATAACACACTAGAGCCTACAGGACATCGCAACGATATTGTTAAGAAATTCAATCATTTGAAGTGTGATAGTCATCGTTAAACAGCAACAAGAAACATATGCTGCAGTGCTACTGTGCAGTGAACATGGAAAACACTGTGCAGTGAACATGGAAAACACTGTGCAGTGAACATGGAAAACACTGTGCAGTGGAAAACACTGTGCAGTGAACATGGAAAACACTGTGCAGTGGAAAACACTGTGCAGTGAACATGGGAAACACTGTCCAGCGTACATGGAGAAATGTGAGGAAGGACGGCAAGTTTCAAATCCAAACCAACATTCCCAAAACCAAAACCAACTCCTCCAAACATTCTTTGGTTTGGGGTCAGATTCTCACATTTTCCTAACATTTTTCCAGTCTTTATAGGCAGATACATACATGCAAGCAAAAACAAACATAAAACTACGTAATACTATATATTTTTTAAAGTCTCACTTTTAGCCTTTTGAATTCCTACAGTGTTGTATAGTTCCTAAATTCTCCCTCCTGTCTGTGTCTCTCCCTGTTTGTCTCTCCCTGTCTGTGTCTCTCCCTGTTTGTCTCTCCCTGTTTGTCTTTCTCTGTCTGTCTCTCCCTGTCTGTCTCCCTCCTGTATGTCTCTCCCTGTCTCTCTCTGTCTGTCTCTCCCTGTCTGTCTCTCTCCTGTATGTCTCTCCCTGTCTCTCATTTCCATTACTGCCCCTCTACCAACATGCCCTCCTTTTCTCCTTTGTTCCATCTCAGCTACAAGGACAAAACAACCCACTACTCCCAAACCACAGGAGCTTGAGGACACTCAACCTCATCAAAAAAAAAAAAGGTCTGATAGTTCTTTTCACCACACGGAGCTGCAGGAAGACGTGTAGTTATGAGAGAAGAGGAGCATGGTGCTGCCAGGGAGACGTGTAGTTATGAGAGAAGAGGAGCATGGTGCTGCCAGGGAGACGTGTAGTTATGAGAGAAGAGGAGCATGGTG
>JAOYMR010000012.1:2439022-2454818 GCA_025802075.1 Tenebrosternarchus preto | reverse complement strand
TGAACACTTCTGTCCGAGAGCCTGACTGATCTGAGTACCTTCATCTGAACACTTCTGTCCGAGAGCCTGACTGATCTTAGTACCTTCATCTGAACACTTCTGTCCCACTCTGACTACAGACCACAGGTGTATACCATCATAGACAAACTGAGTGGACACAACATCACCTTAGTACTTGTGAAGCAATTCATACATAAATAAATAGTTTGAAATTTAAATAAATTTAAAGAAAGTAAACAGACCTGGGGTTTTTGTGTAAACAGATCTGCAGTTTTTGTGTAAACAGACCTGGAGTTTTTGTGTAAACAGACCTGGGGTTTTTGTGTAAACAGACATGGGGATTTTGTGTAAACAGACCTGGGATTTTTGTGTAAACAGATCTGCGTTTTTTGTGTAAACAGACCTGGGTTTTTTGTGTAAACAGACCTGGGATTTTTGTGTAAACAGATCTGCGTTTTTTTGTGTAAACAGACCTGGGGTTTTTGTGTAAACAGATCTGCGTTTTTTGTGTAAACAGACCTGGGGTTTTTGTGTAAACAGACCTGGGGTTTTTGTGTGCTCTCTCTCAAACATTCTTTTTTTATTTAATCATCTAATGAAAAAAATACTTACTTCATAAAATATTTACATCCAAGTAAGGGGTCCAGAAGCACTAGATGATACAGAGGTGTTTAACTCAAGTCCTGTAAGGTCATGGCTGTGTAATAGTCTGCTTTGCTCAAACATACCCTCATCAGCTCTCTAAGGGCTAGGCTATTAGCTGATTTAGCTGGGTTGACTCAAGTGTTTTAAATCAGGGGAAAACATTCCACTCTGCAGTGCTGGGGCCCCTTGAGCCTATAGTCTGGTGCTGAGTGTCCAAAAACACATACAACAACAAAAACAATTTTATTACATTTAATTTCTCAACATTTACAATCAGTCTTCACAGAAAGGATTAAAAGTAAACTTGCATATTGTACAAAAAAACTTTGTGAAGCCACTTGCTTTGACTTTTCATGAACTTTATTACATCAGTTTATTTAACAACTCAGCCTTAAACATGCTAATGTGTTACAGCAGACATACAGCTCCTTCTCTGTGGCAGTCTCTCTGTGGCAGTCTCTCTGGGGTGGTCTCTCTGTGGCAGTCTCTTTGGGGTGGTCTCTCTGTGGCAGTCTCTCTGTGGCAGTCTCTCTGTGGCAGTCTCTCTGTGGCGGTCTCTGTATCGGTTTGTCTGTGGTGGTCCCATCACCACCCCTGATGTTGCAGGTGAAGATCACTAACGTTTATATAAGTATAAATGTTCAACAAAGGTATGAGGTAACATTCTTACGGATTCGATCCGTAGCTTCTATTGAATATCCATTAGATCTGTATCCTATAGTGAGGGTAAATTAGATCTGTGTCCTATACAGATGATCAATTAGATCTGTAGTCTATATTGTAGATCCATTAGATCTATAGCTTAAATTGTAGATCCACTGGTCAGTGAAGGTTCAGTGGCTCACAGTTCTCTAAGAATTGGTTCTGGCACCTGGGCATGGCCAAATTGCCACATACTAACAGCAACCATATAAAAAGACATTCTAACTGTAACCATATATAAAGACATAGTAACTGTAACCATATATAAAGACTTACTAACTGTAACCATATATAAAGACATTCTAACTGTAACCATATATAAAGACTTACTAACTGTAACCATATATAAAGACATAGTAACTGTAACTATATATAAAGACTTACTAACTGTAACCATATATAAAGACATTCTAACTGTAACCATATATAAAGGGAAAACACATTTGCCACTTCGGTTATTCGACACACTACTCAGTATGCACAAAGCGCTTTCATGGGCGCTAGAATTCTTTTGAATAGATAATTAGATGGAATAAATATAACAGATTGTTGTTATTACCGTTTTAGTCACTGCTCAACAGGAATCTAAAAATAATATTTTTCACTGATATAATTTGTATAATTAATCGTTAATAACTGTATTAATTTTAATAACTGTGCTTAAAGTATCAACAATATTTAAAGCATAAAATAGAAAAGCACCTTGATGTTCAGATCCAAGACTCTGTAAAGTGACGCACAAGGACCGCAGCCAATCAGAACCAGCGGCACGTGCCATGGAAAACTTTATGTATTTTTCGCGCCGTTAAAGATGCCGTTGTCACGTGACACCGTCTCGCGTCAGCTGCTCGTTCGCAGTACCAAGATGGCGATTTTCAGTGTATACGTTGTCAACAAAGCGGGTGGACTAATTTACCAGTATGATAATTATGTCCCTAGAACAGAGGTTGAGAAAACATTTAGTTTTCCTCTAGATATAGTATTAAAGGTTCATGACGAGAAGGTCGTTGTTTCATTTGGTCAGCGAGATGGAATACGAGGTGAGCGCTCTTCTAGAGTTTGGTATAACTTAGCTAACTCGCTAGCTATCTAGGTTTATAAGATAGGGTTAGTTAAACTGTGTAATCAGCTAACGACAACAGTTAACTAGTTAAATGTTCTAACTTTGATTTCTTTAATTTGGAATTTTATGCATACAACTAAAATATCTTTCTTAGCTGCCGCATTACTGACGTAGTTAGCCGAGTACTACCTTTGGCCAATATATTTGCATGGTTTGTTGTCCTGTCACATACGGTGTTTTGTTCTCATTAACACTTGTGCAGTTGGACACGCGGTTCTTTCTATCAACGGAGTTGACGTGAACGGCAAATGCACTGCAGAAGGGAAAGATATAATTGAGTACCTGAAGGAACCTTCCAATTATCCCGTGTCCATACGGTTTGGACGAGCGCGGCTGAGCTCGAATGAGAAGCTGATGCTCGCTTCAATGTTTCACTCGTGAGTAGATTGAGATACTGAGTAACGTTTGTATCAGTGTTATCGAGGCCTTGGAAATATTTTATAGCTAACGTTTTTGTTATATATCTAGTGTGTGTGTGTGTGTGTGTGACCTCTCTGCCAAATAATGGATGTAGTAAGTGTGATTGGAAGGTCAGTTTATACAACGGAACACATCTCTTACTCACTCTTAGGCTGTTTGCCATTGGTTCCCAGTTGTCCCCTGAGGTGGGTAGTTCTGGTATTGAAATGCTGGAGACAGATGTGTTTAAACTACACTGCTTTCAGACACTCACAGGTAAATGTGCTTTGCCAGTATATGTTAGTATAAATAAAACATTGTTGAAAAACATTGTTCTTTGTTGTAGAATAGCAGAAGCATATTTGTTTTGAATATTTCAAATTTTCTCAGGTATTAAGTTCATCGTACTGGCAGATCCTCGGCAGTCTGGCATCGATGCACTTCTGAGGAAGATCTATGAAATCTATTCAGACTTTGCCTTGAAGAATCCTTTCTACTCTTTGGAGATGCCCATCAGGTTAGTACTGCAGTGCATCATGTAGGGTTTATATGCTGCCCAAGTATTTAACAACAAAGTGAATCAATTGAAGAGCCAGGACTTATCATGTGATGACAATGTCCTTTCAGATGTGAACTCTTTGACCAAAATCTGAAGAGTGCTCTAGAAGTAGCAGAGAAGGCTGGTACGTTTGGGCCAGGATCCTGAGTGAACTCCAGAAGGGGAGCATGATGACGTACCACATAACTGATAACTGTATATATAAATTATGGTTGCAGATGTGTGAACTTTCTGAACCATCTAACAAAACAAAAGGAGAACCCAAATGTAGTGCAGCGTCTTGGGTGGAAGTTAACAAAGGTGGGGGAGGCACTGTCTGCTTCCCGTGTTCATGGATTTTGTTTTATGGCAGGAAGAAAATATTTATTTAGATATTAGACATTAAATGATGTCAGTCTAGTCTTTCCAGTTTACCTGTCAGCTTCTTAAAAGAATCATTATTTGTAGACCTGTCTAACATCCATCCATATGTGAACTGATGGATTTAACAAAAAATTGTCTCTGGTTATTCAGCAAGGTGTATAAATTTTTGACCACACATGAAAATGTTTGCTGTTCTATTTATCCGAGACCATTCTGTTTCTGGCTGGAAAACTCATTAACATGTAAATCAAGATTCTATTGAAATATAAACTTGTCTATTGAATCATTCTTGTGTAAAACTTTATTTTAGGTTATGTTTTTTAAACTTATTGCAAAACCTTTTTTTATAATACCATATACAGATGTAAAATACCACAAAATATAGAGGTAGAACCACAAATTTCACACAATTTCCAGCCTCGCTAATTTCAGTTGGGACTTGTCAAACATCAACCTATTTGAGTATAAAATATGACTCTAAAATATAAAACTACTGATCTTTCCTGTTATAATACTAAAACAGTTTTTACCCATGTTAGGACTTAAAATTATACTTAAATTTTGCAAATTGCTTACATGCTAAAATTTGAAATAACTAACATTTCCCAATAAATAATACTGCATACATCATACAGCTTATAGACAGTATCTAGTGGAGGCAGAAAATTATGTCCTTTGTACTGCCAGGAAAAGGAGAACTGTTTGGAATAAATCATACAGTATAGCAATGGTACATATCTAAATACACAACTCTGCAGCTCATTAAAGCCAGGCCTTAAAACTGACATTTAAATATTTTTTTCCATAGACAAATGTCTTTCTAAGAGATCTAAAAGTATTTCTAAAAGCACTGTAACCTTAAGATAGCGTTGAAATAAAAGTAATTTTAACAGTAGCTTTCATGCTTCCTGTGAAATTTTAAGTCAGTTGTTCACAGGGCTATCAGACTATCATAAACATGAACTACTGCTCCAAAACATTTTTAGCCTCCCCAATATAAATTTTATATTAATATAAAGTTGTAGTTTTTTTGTTCAGTTTTTCTTTACATGCAACTAAGACCACACTGCTCAGTCAGACTTCTTCACAGCACGTCCCATCTTGGTCTGGATGTTCCTCAAAAGGAAGAAGGCAACAGTTGTAAGAACACAGGTCACTTCAGCTACCCAGAATGCCGTGTTCCAACCATGTTGCTTTGCTATGGTGCTGAACGGTAACCCAGACAGGAACCCTCCAACTGTTCACATAAGAAAAACAACCGGCATAATGCCATGGTTACAAAGGGAATGAAAAGTTAATGTAATGAAGTTGAAATACTGCAACATGTGATCCACAATGCATTTAACTTTCTTACATCTAATACGACATTTTATTTATTAACAAAGGGTTTAGGCCTCTGAAATGAATTCCACTAATCACGATTGAACATCAGATTATTAAAGAGAACTTCAGAAGCCTGTACCATTGGCCATCAAGGCAACAATTGCATGGGAGGTTCCGCAGTAGTTGGAGGGGGCGCTCTCGTTGGCGATGACCCCAAACAGAGCGATTGGGCCGTAAGAAGAGAAGCCGAAAGCAGCTCCCAGGAAGAGGATCCAGACCTGCACAGTTGTTGAACAACAACAATACTGGTAAGTAACAGAGCACAAGGTTTTAAGAGAGGTGCTTCACGTTGGTTGAATGAGTCTCTATAACAATAGAAAATTATATAACCCCTTCCAAACTCAAAATTGCTACTACAAAGTACCTGAAGTGTTATGCTGTTAATCTTGTAGTATACTTTAAGAACGTTATTCTTGTAGTATACTTTAAGAACATGTTAATCTTGTAGTATACTTTAAGAACATGCTTATTACAGGTTTGTACGGTCTACATTCTAATGTCACTGTAACCTCTATGGGCCTTTAGCACCAACTGTTGTTACATCTTTATATACAGTTTCAAATTTAATGTTATTTAGTCACATATTTCACTCAACCTAGAAAGATTAAAGACTAAGATTTTTTTAAAATAAAATTTAGGAAGAAGATCTTTCTCTTCACACCTGCTTTAATGTATACTGCATTTCCAAAATCAGCAAAATAAGATGATTAATCTCACTCAGTCAATACCTGAATGACACACCTGTGTGTTATTACTGTGTGTTGTTATTATTAATAGCTGTTATTAATATAGATAATCTGGTTGCTTTTATTTCCAGTTGATATATTTGTATATAATGTGAACACGGCTACACTGTGATTGTTCTCACACGTAACTAAAGCTCTGAGGTGTGAGGTGGTTCTACACTCACGTGTGAGGTGGTTCTACACTCACGTGTGAGGTGTGAGGTGGTTCTACACTCACGTGTGAGGTGTGAGGTGGTTCTACACTCACGCGTGAAGTGCGAGGTGGTTCTACACTCGCGTGTGAGGTGTGAGGTGGTTCTACACTCGCGTGTGAGGTGGTTCTACACTCATGTGTGAGATGTGAGGTGGTTTTACACTCACGTGTGAGCTGTGCTGCGTTACAGTTGTGCGGAAGAGGTACATGGAGATGTACATCCCTGCCATCATAGACAGCAGGAGGCCATGGCGGGGGTTACCATAGACACTCAAACCATTCTGGAGACAACAAACAAACAAAAACACTGTAGTTCAGACATGCAAAACTGTTCAAAGGAACAGTACAATGTCATGTGGAGCTTTGCCCAAAGCCGTGGAATGGACGTACCCGAGCCACAGCTCTGTCCGACAGGTAACCAGCTGCTAAACTCCCCGCCAACCCCCCCAGCTCCAAGGCACTCATGTAAGAACTGCCTAGGGGACAAGATTATCACATCAAAGTAAGTGAAGTTAATTAACCTGTTGATATGCTTGTTTTCTTACATATTCAGCACAGCAAATATTTTGATCAATGCAATGCAGATGCTTCGTTTCCTGTGAGACTAGTGGAAGTAGAGACTTAAAAGGATCCTCCAAACAATAATAACTCTCCACAAAAAACAGATTTTTCATAACCTTTCATGACTGGCTTTGCACGTTCCAAAGCATTTGCCATTAAAACTCTGCTGTAGGTTAGGAGTCCACAGCCTTGAAGAGGGTTACCCGTAAGTGCTGACTGCCCCTTGTCCTGGATGAGGAAGAGCTGCCCCCAGTCCGTACAAGCATTCTTGACTCCAAACACCACCAAGTATCCTAGCGACAGTACCCATAGATACGGTGACAGAAGGAACTCCCACAGTGTGCTGTCACGGTCCTTGGAGCCTAGAATTGAGATGCAGAGAACAGTTCAAGAACAATAACGAGACTTGAGGTGAAGTGGCTGCAGTAGCCTGTCATCTAGCAATTAGCCACACGCTGTAAAGCAGAATATGGCCACCAGGGGGCATTCAGGCCACAAACTTCAGCCTCCCTGAAACCAGGGATTTCACTAAACTTATGAGTCATGCAACCTAAAAAGTTATGCATGCCACGGAAACACAAAATGTATCATTTTACAAAAAGAATGGGGAAAAAACATGCAGATCATCCTGATACAGGCCAGGCATGTATTATAGAAAACTTCTTCAACGGGATGCAGTCATAACTATCACATTAGGAGTTACATAGCTTGAGTCCTTTTGTTGTACAGGGTGACCCAACCACAAAGCCAAGATGAACATAAAGCTCTCTGGTTCTGAGATTATGCCCATCTCAGGATCAGATTCCTCATTGCAACAGCTAAAATGGTCAGAAATAATCTGAATGACAAGTGAACAGTAAGTGCTTCACCTCGCTGAATTTAACCCCCCTACAGGGAGACCGAAGGGCAGATCTTCTCTGAGCACTCAGCACATTCCTCTCTGCTCGGCCCCAAGGAATGAGCACATTTCACTGCTGGAGCCCCGGGCTAATTCTGTTCTACTACACTGATGCCATTTCAGTCCATGCGTACGTCGTGTGGGGATGTGCTGGTTCAGAGTCCACTGTGCCACCGAGTGAGTGCCCTTGTGCACAAAAGAACAAGATTTTGTGTGTGTACACACACCTTTGGCCTACAGTCCAAGAGTTCACACTCACAAGATCAGGCCTTGCTCTCAGAGGACACGCACAAAAAAAGTCTGTACATATTGTTTGTTTGTTTTTGGTGTGACGTAAATTGTTGGAAAAAAAAACTACAGTTCAAAAGGAAAGTAACAGGAAGTGATCTCGTTCTTTTGACAAGTTCTGTTAATCAACTGCTTTCTGCTGATGGCTTGTAAAGATCAGCAGTGACCTCAGTGATCAGCAGTGACCCCTACCATGAGACGACGCAGGTAAACTCAGACCACACTCAAACACAACAACGTGTTCCTAAATGTTTCTCTACTGTGACATGGGTCACATGGGTCTCACCAACGCACTCATACCAGCTTTGCCTTTCTTTGCGCCAGTTTCTATACTGGGCAGACCCACATCGCTGGGCTCATTTCGGATGACCAGCAGGCAGAAGACGGACAGGCCCATGCATGTGAGGCCGGAGAAGAAGAGCGTGGTCCTCCAGCTGTAGCTCTGAGAGAGGAGCGTGGTGACGATGGGTCCCAGGCCTCCTGCCAGGTTCATGCTGCAGGAGAGCACCGCCCACCACGTTCCAAACTGAGATGGTTCAAACCACTGAAGGCCAAATCACACGGCAGTGATGGGGTCATTAAATGTGGGCATTAAACATTTTTAAGCACAGTGTTCACACTGGGTATTTCAATGATTCTCCACACCCACACATAACAGCCAGGCAGCTTTTGGCACTGCAAACAATAAAAGCTTTCAGACAAAAACACATCTGCTCATTTGCACAATAAATATAATTAGCACATTTATTGTTGGTCAACTCAACAGATCCTTATAAACCCAGAACACTGAATGCTAACAAAATGAATAACTAACAAAATGCAATGAAATAATATATTAAAAATGGAAGAGTGGAAGTACAGGGGTCATGAGGTTTATGCCATGTACCTTCCGAAGCACTTTACCACAGGGAGGCCAGCCCAGGCCCTGGCCGAGGCCGTTCAGGAACCAGAGGAGAGCAAACACAGACACCGTGGAGGACTGGGAGAACAGCACGTTGATGCCACCCACCAAGCACAGGCCAGTAGAGAAGAGCCAGCGGGCACTTATTTGATCAGACAGCACTCCACTAATGAACTTGCTAATCGCATAGGCCAGGGACTGGCTGCTGGTTATCAGACCTGCAGCGAAACATAAAACATCTCTCTGTGGGAACATTCTTTAGATTTCAGTATATGTGTCTGAAATGACAGGATATGAGAAAACAGCTCTCAGAAAATCTCTCTTTCAAATTAGCTAAACATTATGCAACATTATGGGATTCAGGTTCTGTCATGGAACACCATGTTCAAAAACAAATCCAAAGCTCCAGGTTGTCATGCAGGGTTGCTATGGGGAAGGCAAGTTTGTTTATATAGCATGTTTCATACACAAATTGTTTCAATGTGTTTTACAAATAAAAGAAAAACTCAAGTAATTCAGTTAGTTAGTGGAATTAAATTTAAATTAGTAGGTTTTAAGGGATCTAAAGGATAAAATCAAGATAAATAAAGATAAAAGCTAAATTGACAACATTGTCAGTCTAATGTACTACAGGTGCAGTGCGTATAAAACATGCAGAAGCGGTAACTCCAGGCTACTCAGCTGAGAACTAAAATAAACCTTCACCAGAGTACAACTGCACAGGAGAAATAGATGCTCTTACCCAGGTCATCCTTATCCAGCTGGATATCTTGCATCATGGAAGGCATGACAAAGGAGAATGTTTTCCTGTTGAAGTAATACAATGTGTAGCCCACAAACATGGCAAGGAAAACCGTAGTCCGGTAGTATCCATATCCAGCCTTTGCCATGGCTCTTTTGGATCTTCAAATAATGACAAAGTCTTCAGGGCAGAATTTAGCCAAACACTGGCGGTACTGTTTTACCAGTGCAGCACAGGGATATGAACTTTACATCAGGATGTGCGGAGAAGCTCAGAACTGGTGGGATGGAGAGAAAATGTTGTAATCAATAATGAGGTTAATGGTCAACCTGGAGGTGTTCTGAGCCTCTGTACTGCTTTCAAAGGTACAGCAGTATCACTGAAACTGTACTGTAATATTACCTGTACTGTACTTAGTAACATACTGTGAGAATGTGAATAAATGTACTATTTCTTGTACTGTTCTCAGACTTTAACACCTCTGTACCTTGGAACTCTAAATGTTCTCTTAATTTTGTTGCTGAGTTTAACTTCAGCATGGGATGTTATTGAAGGTAAAACCTCAGCTGAAAAGATTAATGATTTACTCTGGGGTCCAGTCTGCCTTTCAGCCAAGATACAGGATACCTCTGATTACTGGGTTATGAAGCTGTACAGAAGATAGGAGGAGCGAGAGCCTTCAGGGGGGTAGCTGGCTCCAAAGTTTGGGTATTATATCACTGCGATTCAATTAACAAGTTCTTTTAAATATTACAGCACAGGCTGTTTCAGTTAATTAAATTAAGATTGTAGCTAATCCTAATCTATTTTCTTCCTGTTTCTTTGCATATTTGCCTGGATTATACAACACTCTCTCTCTCTCTCTCTCTCTCACTCTCTCACACACACACACACACACTCACAGATGGGTTTATGATGTATGAAAGAGCTAAACGTCGTCAAAACATTAATTCTGCCCAAACAAAGGCTAAAGGTTCTGGATATATTAGCTAGAACCCGAACATAAATCCCAAGGCTTCACGTAACAGCCACCACGTACGTCTGTATACGTGGCGACTTCTCCTAAAGGTCACACCATTTCTTTAAATCCATTGCATGTCAAAAATAACCAATGGCCGTAAGTGATTAGACAGATGGTATTGAGGGTACATCAAGTGAATAACATACTGACTGAGAAAATATATTAATAATATATGTTCTTGAAGGTAGCGCAGAGATGTTCATGTAACTTGGTTTAGGATGCGGCTAGTTACTTCCGTGAAAAAAGCTAGCTACCTCGAAGACGGTCTTAATCGGCGAAACATTTTTGAACTTTAAGAAGTTTGCTTGTCGATTCAAGAAGTGTTGTGGAATAAGTATCCATTTTTTCTTCTGATTGTATGAATCAAATTACAAAACAGCAGTTCCTCGAGCTGATATGATGTTGGTGTCTCCTTTACCAAACATTCAGATGCATTGTGGTTAATGTAGTCATTCGCTTCAGGAGGCGGTTTTCAACATGTGGATATTGATTTATGGATGTTTGGCTATGATAATATAGCAATATTTTATGTTTTGACCTTTGCGATGCATAAAACAAAATCCAATATGTTTACAACTAAATTGTATTTTATTGCATTATACACAGTTATTGTGACAACGTTTAAATGAACTGACTGTAAAGGAAATAAAAATAAAGGAACAACACTGCCCTGAAGCGAACACATCCAGTACACTAACAGTCTGAGCAATTCTGGAGCCTGTAATGAAACTGTAAAATCAATCTATGCTCATAAAGTAGGGAAAGCAGAGGGTGTGATCTTACAAGAGCAATAAAAGGCAGTTATGCATGTAACAGCTTTTGATTCATCTTTCCACAGAAACTAGTTGCTTCATGTTGCTCGTTGCTTGTAAGTCACATTTGTAGTTGGACTGCTGCGTCTGAGCAGTAATTCTGTCTGCTGGTGTTCTGTGTTGACAGTGGCAAACGTTGGATATACATTCTTATCTAAGGAGAGGGAATCACTTTTGTACCAAATCTCTGAGCACCACTTCCACACTTTTACTTTGGCTTGCTGACACATGGTCAGATATGCTAAAACCATCTTAATCTTGTTACCTGTAATGGTGTAAGGATGATGCATGCAGCTCAGTCTGTCGAGGGTAACGGCAGTTCTCTGTGTTCTCGGCAGAACATGGACATTGCTGGTGTATTTTAAAAAACTATTATGTGGTATAGATGTGTTGTGGTGTATAATCTTTAGATTAAACATATCTGATGCTCTAGCTGTGGATTTTGGACCTACAACTTTTGACCTTTTGACTAAAATCATCCATTAAAAACATCTTTCAAATTGAAACTTCTTACAGTATTATTACTCTGATGATTTAGTTGTATTTATTTCATTTAATCTTTGATAAATGTTTGAAGCAGTGTACATGTTGCCCTCATATAGTCAGGAATTAGTAATTACACACCATCTACAGGGTTTGGAACTGTAACACCTACCACCAAACTTGGGAAGGTGTTCCTCATGTTCTTTAGTCTGGTGGCTGTCCTGCTGCCAGACTCTTTTGAACCTCTTTCTGGAGTGTCCCGTCACCCTGATAGCGTATGCCCTGCACAGATGCCGTGAGCACAACACTGGGGTAAGAGGTACCATCTCCCGTCTCAGCACAGCACCGGCTAACAGAGAAGGCAGCATGGGGAACTGGAATCCCTTAGTCTACCAGGTCACACTGATCATGGCAGGAGTTTGGTTTCTCCTAATGTGTAGTGCATCTGGACTCTATTCTGCACTGGAAAACTGGGGGTACCTGGAATCCATGTATGTGTGCTTCGTCACCTTCAGTACTATGGGGTTCGGAGATATGGTCAGTGGACAGAGAGAATGCAGTGAAGCAGGGTGGTACGATCGGTTCGTCTGCCCGTTAGTAATCTTCCTGGGTGTGTGCTTCACATATTCTCTTTTTAACCTCATCTCCGTCATCATCAAACAGATGCTGACCTGGATCTTGCTGTGTTTCCTCAGACGTGCGTGTGCTGGTTTCTGCGTTTCCTCAGACGTGCGTGTGTTGGTTTCTGCGTTTCCACAGACGTGCGTGTGCTGGTTTCTGCATTTCCTCAGACGTGCGTGTGCTGGTTTCTGCGTTTCCACAGACGTGCGTGTGCTGGTTTCTGCGTTTCCTCAGACATGCGTGTGCTGGTTTGGCTCGACTGCAGCCCGATAAGCTGCACTGCTTCTGTTTTGTTTGTCTCGGCGCAGATCAGGCTGGAGGAGTGCAGACCGCAGGGCGTGATGGCAGCCAACACGTGAGCAGCACACGTGAGCAGCAGTCGTGTGGGGGCTGCTTCTCCTCTTCCTGGCTCAGGCAACACCACACATGCCAGCTCTGCTGTATGGGCCTTGGACCAGACTGACACACAGGCTGTGGAAACAAAACTAAACTGTGAACATGTAAAGGTCATGGTTTTAGATCTATTGTCAAAGGATAACATGTCAGAATCACTTAATTTGTGCAGGCACCATCTCTCTTGTCACTGCATGCATGATGGAATGGGTGGTACAACAATGTTCAATAACTGTCGCCAAGAGACAAAAGCATTAATATTTGATCAGCCAGCCATGTTCAACAAAGAACGGTTTCACCATCTCAGTGGGTAAAAGCACAGAGCAGTTTTAGGGAACCCAACCTATAATTATATAAGCTTAGACTCATCGTTTCTGACTCATTAACTTTCCAGACTTACAGTATATGTGTGATGTATGACGAACAAGCGCTGCTCGTCGGTTCTGTTTTATAGATGATTCTCATTTTGGCCAGTAGAGGGACCTAAATTCTCCTCGACATGACTTTATACTACAGCTGGAAGAAGTGCAGCGATCATTGTATGAATCATGTGTTTTGATGTAATTTAATGCACACTAAGAAATAATAACATCTTACAAAATTGTCTTTAGTTGTTTAGTTGCAATTTGTTTATTAATTATATATTCATATGAAGCACAATAGCTCAATACGACGGAATCTTAATTTATCTGGGTACGGAGCGCCGTATTGTGAAGAATGAAGACAGGTCGGTGATGGTCTGTTGAACTCAACTCATGAATAAATTACAAGGCTAGTAATTAGTCTTGACCAGTGTTACAAAATTATTTTAGCTCGCTCAGGGAGCAGATACATGTACAAACTGTATGTATGTAAGCATATCTGCCGTATGTATGTAGAATTAGGCGAATCCAGTGTAAATGGTGCAACACAAAAATGAACTATAAATATTGTGATTTCCTCAGATAAATGGTATCATTCCGCGCAGTGATATAGTGCAGCTGAGGGCGGGACGCGCACGTTTGTCGCGCAGTGGCTGAACCTCCGCTTCCGGTCCCATTTCCATCCCGAACGTCGCTCGGTTATTGCGAGCTCCTGATATTTTTGTGAAACTCGACGAATATTTGATTGTTGCGGACTACGCGGACCCCCGGGCAGATTTCCTGCAGTTATTTTGTGAATAAAATGGTAAGTCACGATGTTCGTTCTCAAAGTATCAGAATAAGTGTTTGACAGTAATATTGACCAGCGTCCTCCCTGGATGCACCACGGAGAGACGGTGCGCTTTGAGTTTACGGTTAACAGAAGAAAACAACAACTCGGTCATGCTGGTGTTTTTGTAGCAGATAACACGATGTGTTCAAACGATGATAAACCAGCGGTAGCTTCTATCTGTCATATAGAAGGTGTTGCAGATATTGAGTTTTAATACAGACGACGCGTTTATCTTGCCAAATGGCTCCCGGACGTTTACCAGCAGGTTAGTTGGATAAAGTGTCTTAATTACGAGTGTTTGAAACATCGGTGTACCTGTTTAAAGGTTCAGCCCGTGCACATAACTAACCCCGGCCACCATTAACGTTAGCATGCGCGGTTCATTGCCTTTAGGAGAAAATGAGTGGGCGGGATAATTACAGGTGGTACAAAAATAACTTGGCTGGCCAGCTGCGCTAACTAACACTAGCATCGCCAACTAACTTTATCTGATGTTGGCACAAAACAATCGGAGGGTGCCTGGGTTTGATTTCATTAGATACCTGGTCACCTCTGCACATTTCGAGCGGTCCGGACCGCGATCTCTCTAACCATGATAACTACTGCGTAGCGTAGTGCTGAAATCCAAGGACGGGTTGGCAACCTCACTAGTTAATTTGGCGAACCTGATACGCCAATATTAAATAAGGCAAAAATCTGATCAAGTCCTACAACTATAGCTACCGAATATCTCACGTTGTGTTCAGAGTCGTAGAAATGTCCCATAAATCTGGCAGGCTGCTGCTGACTGCTGCAGCACCCTGGCACTGGTAGTGCAACGGCCCAGTACACAGAATGGAAACCAGACGATGCCTTTGATCAGTGAAGTCATACCGACAGCGTGGGTTTGTACGAGCTCGCTGAAATGGGCCTCGATATGCTTCCATGCAGTGTTGCATAAAAAACGTAAAAAGGTGTTTTAGCCCCACAAAATTATTACATTACATACATCATCTCTTTTATTACACAGGACGTGCAAACCTGCCTCGAGTCTTCGGATATGACCCTCTTCAAGGTTCCAGAAGTTCATACATGTTAATAATGAGAAGTTTAAAGTCCACCATTACATCAGGCATGTGCTATTGATAAACACATACCTGCTTAATGTACTCAGTCTTATGGTTGTGGGGATTTTGTTATTGTTTTGTTAGTTAGTTTTAACTGCTTCCTGATTGAAATCGGGCATAAACTGTTTGTCTTGATTTAATTGGCTCTTTGTCTAAGGTTCAAAACAACGTGAGCCTGATGGATATAAGATACACGGCATCTCACAATGGGCCTCCTCAGATCTGCAGTGCGCGCGCACACACACACACACACACACACACACACACACACACACACACACACCCCACACTGTGCTGCAGTACCAAGGCCCTGAAGATGCTTGTTGCATGATAAACATTTGTCCCCTCATGGTCTGCTTGCTCTGGAATGCTTTAGTCATTATAACGTGCTGCTCGGGGCCCTTGGCCTTGCCTGGGCTGGTCTGAAGGGCTTTACCTGCTCCTGTCTTCTGACTCGGGGGTTTTACAGCAGCTTTGATACAGGAAATCTATTCCATGGTCTTAAGTTCTGAAAGCCCGTCTCCCCGTCCCACTGGTGCTTTCTGTGGCTTCAGCTCATGCAGTGCACCACCGGGGGGGGGGGGGGCCCCGGGGGGCGGGGGGGGGGGGGGGGGGGGGGGGGGGGGGGGGGGGGGGGGGGGGGGGGGGGGGGGGGGGGGGGGG
>JAOYMR010000012.1:2395020-2406669 GCA_025802075.1 Tenebrosternarchus preto | reverse complement strand
ACTGTAGAAGTAATGTCATCACTGTACACTGGGTAATGGTGCGTGGATACTGTAGAAGTAATGTCATCACTGTACACTGGGTAATGGTGTGTGGATACTGTAGAAGGAATGTCATCACTGTACACTGGCTAATGGTGTGTGAATACTGTAGAAGTAATGTCATCACTGTATACTGAGTAATGGTGTGTGGATACTGTAGAAGTAATGTCATTACTGTACACTGAGTGATGGTGTGCGGATACTGTAGAAGTAATGTCATCACTGTACACTGGGTAATGGTGTGTGGATACTGTAGAAGTAATGTCATCACTGTACACTGGGTAATCGTATGTGGATACTGTAAAAGTCATTACTGTACTCGTAAATGCAGGCTAGGAATAGTAATTTGACTGCTGCTTCAGATACTGTTATTGGTTCAATATTGCATTTAACCACAGATTGAGTCAAGATTAGTGTATATCATTCATTAGTGTATATCACAGACAAGCAGAGGCATTCTAGTAAAAACTGAGGTGATTTTAAAAACAATGTTAAACAAAAATTCTTTGTCCTGACCAATGTGACTCACGTCATAATGAAACTGCATTTAAACCATTTTACTGGATAAAAATAACTCATATTAAAATAAGCGTTGCTCAGAAATAGTTTAACAGTGTTTTTGTAGACAGTAAACTGGTCATGCAGACTCCAGTAAAATTTCCATTGAGCCACAGTTTGTTAAGGGATCCCGAAAGAAGGTGGGGCATCCACAATAAACAGGATTTTTCATCCACAATAAACAGGATTTTTCATCCACAATAAACAGGATTTTTCATCCACAATAAACAGGATTTTTCATCCACAAAGAAAAGGATTCTTCCCCAGTATATCAGAACATGAAGATCACTACAGAATTCAACATTGCTAACCAGCATGTCCAACATGTCTCCAAACTGTAACATCTGGGCATAGCAAATGAATAAATACTGAATACTTAAAACCCAATACATTTTGATGAGATATTCTTGATTTTCTTTTTTCATTAGCAAACAACTTCTTTGCTTACAACATCTACACTTCAGAACCCAACTTAACATTTGGTTAAAGCAAACATGGACACAACCTTCCCCTGAAGCTTCTCCAGAGTACTGACACACACACACACACACACACACACACTCACACACACTACTGCACTCTGCAACCTCTCATATACCAGAGTCATTTCCCAGGTCAGGTGTTAGGAGAAGATACTATATCATACTTGGTGTTAGGAGAAGACACACTATGGTCTGTGCAGGCTGAGGTTAAAATAAAGAGCATATCCAGGACTGCTGTTATATATATATTTACACATACACGCACACACACACACACACACACACACACACACACACACACACACACACACACACATACTTCTCTCTTCCTCTGTCTCCCTCTTCGATTTCCCTATCAAAGCTTAACTCTTAACACTTAAGAAACAATATCCATCCTGAGGGGGAGGGCGTTTCTTTACTGCTTGGGTGTCTTAACTGGAGAGAGGTACAGAGCTGAGGGGGAGAGCCAGAGAGACGGGAGCTGCCCCTGTTCAGGACCCAGGACAGGTCTGCATCTGCCTCCCAGTATGTGGGTGAGGCTTGATAAGGTTTCACTTAGCTGCATACTCGCCAGATTCTGCAGACACCGGATCATCTCTAGTGGAACGTCCTGAATCAGAGCTACCGGCACAGCAGTAATCGACCTGCTATCTTCTGTTCCAGGGACCCGGAGGGTCGGGTCCACACCCTCCCTACAAACCCAGCACTCCATCAAAGCTTTTCTCCAGCTTTTCTCAATCTCCAAAGACCTATAGTACTTCTCATGCACGTCTATGTACTGTGTACACATACACAATAACTGACAGGTGGGCCGGACCTCCTCCCTATAGAAAAGCGTTCTAACTGGTTAATGCAGTCGTGACACACTGGTGTGTTTAACTGTTGATTACAGAGCCCTGGGCATTTCACTGGAAGCTTTTCTTTTTCTCAGGGCAGCAATTTTAGTGCTGTCAGACCAAAGTGTTTTAATATCTGCTTTTGTCTCTAAGAATGTGAGAACCTACTAAGCCTTTCTCTCTCTCATACACACATATTCACACATACAAACACACACGTACATGCTCTTTTGTTTCTGATCTCACAGTCGGCACTAAATATCACACACAGGACACCACTGTCACGCAGGACACCACTGTCACACGATGAAATCTTAAAGCAAAATGTTAGTGATTGACTGTATGCAGAGCAGTGAGCAGTGTTATCCAAAAAAAACATGGAATCATTTCCTCTTGCCTTTAAAGAATTTCAGATTCCTCCCTTTTAATTAATTCAAATAAGTGCTGATCTTGGGCCAGCTGCTAAAAAAACCACTACCTGAAATATGCACATGGAAGACAATAACCTGATCTGAGATCAGTGCTGCATTCTTGAGCTAGGAGAGTTTGTAAATCCAGGCCAGAAAAGACTGGGCGGGTCTAATCCTGTCCTCCAGGGTTGTCAAACTCGTAACGAATATTTCAGTTAGAAGAATGGTTATAGCAGAACTTGAATCACACAGCAGGTGAATTTCAAATTCAAATACTGTACTGCATTGCATAAGAGTTTAGGAAGCTATGAGTCACAGACACTGATACAAAACAGGCTCACCGCACTAATCACAAATCACAGGCACACATCGGCATAAACAGCATGGAAAAAGTATTTATTCCTGTCTGATAATTCACAGTTTGCCTAATTAATCATGGATAGAAACTGCTAACAGCATTTTATTAACATCTATAAAGATTTACTGCAAAAACCATGTGGTGTGAGAGTCTGAAACACTCACTGACTAAATTACTCAAAACTGTCCTGAAGTACTGTTACTGTTTGCTAAAGTTTGCTAGTGTTTGCTAATGGCAATTGAAACATAAACTGAGGGAATTGCCTGTGGTTTGGATTTGAGCTCATTCTGCGTGTGTTTGTGGTGCCTTCCCTCCGTGTCACCCCGAGGCGGACGGTTCCCGAGGGGCAGGACATGGGCATACTCACGGTGAGAGGCAGGGAACAAACCACGAAGATGACGGTCATGGAGGCCAGCAGCACCAGGTGCTCCACCTCCTCCTCCCCCTGGCCGAACCAGGAGCCCAGTCTGCGCTTGCGGCTGGCCGACACCACGGAGCCGCGCCGGGTCACCTGACTCCGGTGCATACGGCAGAGGCTGACGATGACGGAGCCGTTGCACACGAACACCACGACGATGAGCAGCGCCATGAGCAGCGAGTAGGACAGCGAGAAGGAGAGCGTGCGCCACTCCTCCTCCGCTCCCTCGCCCTCCGCCTCCATCTTGATGTAGCACCACGTCCCGGGGCAGTACTGCTTGTGCCTCCCAAAGCCGAAGAAGGGAAGGAGGCAGAAGGTGCAAGAAAACAGATAGATGAGCAGCAGGGCGGCCTTGGCGAATCTGCGCCGCACGTGTTTGGAGTAGAAGTAGGGGTGGCTGATGGCCAGGCAGCGCTCTATCGCCATGGTGCACAGGATCAGCATGGACGTCAGGCCGAAGAAGGTGAGCGCGAAGGCGAACAGGCCGCACAGACGCATGTCTGCCGTCAGGCCCAACAGCGAGGTGCCGCGGGAGTAGCACACAAAGACCGGTGGGCTGAGCAGACACGTCCCCGCCAGGTCAGTCAACGCCAGTCCCGTCACCAGGATGCAGAAGACGGACGACTTCGCCCGACGCTCTCTCTGCCGCAGGCCCAGGATAGCCAGTGCCAGCAGGTTACCCGCCACCCCTGCCAGGAACATGATGGCACTCACCACCAGGTTCAGCGGGTTCTCCTGCATGTGAATGCGAGTGATGTTCTCGCACGTGTCGTTAGAGTGCATCGGTCTCGCGTGTTCGGAAAGGCCGATTGATCCAGCGTGTTAAAACAGCGATCTCCCTCCAAAACGCGACGTATTCACAAAGACTGAGTGAAGAAGATTTAAGCACGTTGCATCACAATTCTTTATATATATTCTTAACAATATCACACAATAAATGTAACAAATATAAGACTAAATATAACAAATATAAGACTGGCATAAAACTGTTTACTTGACCACCTTTTAAATTTCTGAATCTCAGGTTCACTTGTTCTTTATCTTTTCCATATTCATTTCTCGTTTGTGCAGATCAAGAAGATTAGTGAAATCACGCACCTGTTAGCGGACTTTCCATCTTTCTCCCACACAAATGATAAGCATCTGATTGGCAGAGGTGTCAGTTATTACCAGTCTTTCGATTTCAGCCTGGCGTTGTATATCAAATATATGCTCATGTTCACTTATACTCAGAAAAAAACAACAGACCGATGAGAAAACGGAAGAACTTGTGAAGATAATACACACGCAGAAACATTCCGTCGTTCGCTCACTCGCAGTTTCTTCTTCTATGTTCTTCCCAGGAGAAGGACTTCAACATCTTTCTCACACACTGGAGTCACACAAATTCACAAACGTATTCGGTACATTTTGCTACCTAACGATGTTAAGAAATCGGTGCAGTTAATGGAAACGAGTAAGTTGTGCGCCTCGAGCTGCTAACGACGTGCCTCGCTGTCGAGTCTCGTGCGGTTCAGTCGTGTAGAAGAGACGCGTGTAATAGGGAAGAGAAAAGAGCGCGTGTGATCGGATAGGTGGGTGGTTCTTTTACGTATACACGAGCACACGGACTCTAAATGTAATAAACATTTTAATTGACGCCCCTTCCAGTAACTTATTGTTACTGTTAAAGTTTCCAGATATAATTTTTCAATGTGCCACAGTGGCTGAGGCCGGCCTGAGAGTGTGGTGTCCGGTGGGGCACATCTGCGGAGAACAAAAATGACCACTAAATAGCGCCATGCTGGACAATGTAAACAGGACATGGCAACTCCCCTTCAGGGTGTTATAGTGAAGTGATGGCTGAGAAAGTGGCTGCACATTTTACAACGAACCTTCATTCATTCTGCTATAATCTTTGAGAAAATTAAGACAATACAATAAATCCAAAGATTTATGAGTGAATAAATACAGAAAATGTTCGCGTGTGTGTGTGTGTATGTGTGTGTACTTCAAGACTCTTCAAGACTTGTGGTAAACCAGCCCTCATGAGATTTCTAGACAGGAAATTGAGCTTCTCCTTAATTGTAAAATGCGTTAATGGTCTGTTTTATCTGGTTGTTACAAACACTTTCGAGTGGTTCTTGTTACAATAGAGTGGACGTGTTGATTCCTGCTTGGTCGTGTGATTATTATGAGGTCACTCCTGTTGGTACAGAAGGAAATGACTTGATAAAGTGTTTTAATGTGGAGTATCACAGTGTATGATCTGTATCACCAAGGGCGATCCAGTCGCACAGAAGTTGTTCTAAATATGTTTGAAGTTTCCCCCTTCGTTATGTTCTGCCTAAGCTGAATGACATGTCAGTTAGATTCTCCTGATGTCCAAGATGGCAGCTCCACTCTGTAAATCTCTGTGCTCTAACAGGCCTGTGTAAACCTCTGTGCTCTAATAGGCCTGCTGTGTTTTCCCTTATTTAGTCATCAGTCTGTGTTGAATTCCAACCCTCTCAGAAGAGTGTATGGGTCCAGCTGCCATGGCTGTCCTGAGTGTACGGACATCTGACTCACATCCAGGTGCTGCTGATGTAATTTGCTAAGCTACAGGTTTTCTCTCCATAAATGCTGGTGAGCAGGTCTTTATAATATCTACACATCCAGTTTTTAAATGCATTCTTTACACTGCTGCTTCATAACATGGTTGTTTCATGCTGGGCTCTGATCTGCTTGGCACAGCCCTAAAGGATATCATGGCTGGTTTACAGCCCTAAAGGATATCATGGATGGTTTACAGCCCTAAAGGATATCATGGATGGTTTATAACTAGATTATAGAGCAGCCCAAACATTGTGGCAATTTTAAATAAACAGTGCAGTGGCGGACAGTGCTCTGACTCGACAGAAGAATCCTGCAAAAAAAAAAAAAAATTGTTGCAGTGATTGTAAAGTGGAATGACTTAGGAAACTCTGGGAGTTACTGATGTGTTATATGATTTGTGTAATATATTTAGTTTTAACATTCCACCTACAGGCACTAATTAACTAAATAATTAAAAATTATTTCTCTTTCTCTTGTTTATATGTGAATGCAGTCACCAGGATCAGCTGACCCAGGATAAGCCCCAGTAGCACAGTGATCATGACCTTGTACTTCGTGGGAAGCGTCTCAGTCTGAATGAACTGATTCAGGATCAGCCTCTTTAACACAGTGATTATGATCTTGTGCTTGTGGGAAGTATTTGCATTTCTCCACATCATTAACTTTGCAGTGATATTCTAGGTATCTGAGGCAATGGAAAAAACAATGAAAAAAACAATGGAAAAAACAATGGGTACAAAGCTGACGTGTTGCAACGGCTTCAGATCCAAACATGTAGGTCAGAACCAAAAACATTTGAAACCAAAAACACTTTGTCAAAAGAGGAACCATGTAAAATTGCAAAAGCACCAAATTCACTTACTGTGTTTCAGGCCTGGCTGACTGATATTATGTCAGATCTAATTTGACAGAACTCTGCTAGCACAACAGTTTATGGTCATGATGCAGGAAAATATAATTAAGGAAGAAGCTCTAAACAAACTATGTTTTTGGTGGTGATGATGGGGGGGTCTAATGACTACCAGTAATGATGTGGTGGAATACATCAATACAAGAGTAACATAGTGTGAGTGAGAGAGTGAATGTTTACCCTCGCTCACACTCCACTTGATTACATGCACTGGAAATTCAATCTTTGTGGAATGTTGCTTCTTTAATGGCATGCAGCGAAAACATTAATATTAACTCAGAAACACTAATATTAACTCAGAAACATTAATATTAACTCATAAACATTAATATTAATTCATAAACATTAATATTTACTCAGAAACATTAATATTAACTCATAAACATTAATATGAACTCCGAAACACTAATATTAATTCATAAACATTATTATTAACTCAGAAACATTAATATTAACTCAGAAAGGAAATATGATGGTGTTAGTACATGCCTCAAGTTAGAAAGAAAAGCACAGAGAAATGAAACTGCAGACTTCAGCACATGTTACACAGTGGTGATATTCAATAAACTCCCTTTACACTGGACAGTTATGGTCTGGGCAAAATCTCAGATTATTCTGCTGTTTTCATAAGATTCATGACTTTGTCCAAAGATTCTTCCTGCATGTGATGCTGTCTGAGGTTCTACTGACCTTCACATTTATTGTGTAGGTAAACTATTTTTTTCATTACAAGACTAAGATCAACATTATTGTAAGATCAATATTACTGTGAATGACTGTGTATGACTGTGTACGACTGTGAATGTGTACGACTGTGAATGACTGTGTACGACTGTTAAAGACTGTGTATGACTGTGAATGTGTTACTGTGTACGTCTGTGTACGACTGTGAATGACTGTGCATGGCTGTGTACGTCTGTGTACGACTGTGAATGACTGTGCATGGCTGTGTACGATTGTGAATGAATGACTGTGTATGACTGTGAATGACTACAAATGGATGTGTATGACTGTGTACGACTGCGAATGACTGTTTGACTGTGTACGACTGTGAATGAATGTGAATGACTGTGTATGACTGTGAATGTGTATTACTGTATACGACTGTGAATGACTGTGTATGACTGTATGACTGTGAATGAATGACTATGTACTACAGGTAGATGACTGTGTATGGCTGTGAATGACTGTGAATGTATATTACTGCGTACAACTGTGCTCAACTCTGTACAACTGTGTAACACTGTGTATGACTGTGTGTGACTTTGTATGACTGTGTCTGAGGTTGTTCACCCCAGCCAGCTGATAAACTGCTGAGAGCGTTCACATTACCGAATTAACGCGTTTACACCATCCCTCTGCAAATATGATTGGTGCAGCCAAACAAATCAAAACTTGTAATATTTTTTTACATAAATAATGTTATTTGACATAAATAAATTGTTATTTATTAACATCTGAAATATTTATGCCTGAAACATATATATTGTATATTGCACACAGCCACTAATATAAAGCAACCTGGGTTTGATGCCATAAAGCTGTAAGACATCCTCTCTTATTCTTATATTGCTGTTGGATGGTACGTATTACAAAAAACAGGTCTGAGAAAAGCTGGAACTGAGTTACTGGAACTGAGAACACAGTCAGGAAAATTAGATGATGTAAAACTCTCTTCCAGAGAGATTAGTTATGATTACAGCAGAGAGATATTACTGTTTGTGATTAAGAAAGAGAGATATGAAGATTGCCAGCTGTGGCGTGAGGATTTCCGGTGAAAAAAATTCAAGCCCAAAGTTTTTCTCCTTTATTTAAATAAGAAGCAAAAGAAATATGAAAAAGAACATTCAGTGCAATTCAATGAAAGTTCATCCTGATTATCTTGGTTAAATGACTTTGAATTTGATTTAAATGCATGATTTTAGTCATAATCGAATTGTTTTTTGTTTGTTTGTTTTTTTAAATGTTTGTTCAAACTAGGTATATTTTAACATTACTCATCACCATATGGAACCTCACGCATCACCTGAGACACGATTGTCTGCCTCAAACAGTTTAATGACAACTGCTTCACGTGGCTGCAGATTTATGGACTGAAGGTCCACAGGACCAAAGCGATCCAGGCCCGTGCTGGTCACAAACACCCCTCCTTCTGGCAGTACAGAATCCCAGCTGGGGTCCAGAGAGAGCGTCTCAGATCCAAAGTTCAGCAGTACCAGTAAGTGAACGCACGCCCACGATCGCAGGAAGGCCAGAGGAGGTGTGGCTGTGGAGTTAGTAGGGGTGGGACTAAGTGACGTGCTGTTGACAGGGAGAAAGGTGATATTGCCAAGGAGAAGAGTCTCTTCACGTACGCGGATACGAGTCAGAGCTCGGAACAACGCTCGTGAGCGTCTCTGCCTCAACAGAAACACAGAAACACAGAGGAGTTTTAGAAAAATATTTAAGGCTATTATTATATTTTAGAATTATATATTATTAGAAATATATATTATACATATTTAAGTTAGAGAAATTATATATATATATATATATATATATTTAAATTATAGGTATACAGAAGCATTTCTAAACAGACACAAATTATATGTACACCATAAAATTTGTCAAATTAAGTGATCACTGATTAAGAGTCTGTTTACCGTAGTTTGTCTTATCTCATCTGTAGTTTGGCTTATCTCATCTGTAGTTTGGCTTATCTCATCACCATACGAGATAACGGGTGTCCCTGGGAGAGTCATCAGCAGAACCATGATGACTTTCTTCAGATCTTCTGCTGCTGCTCCATCTACCTGCAACACCTCCACAGACTGAGGGTGACACCCCAAAGCACTGACTTACTGACTTACTGACTGATTTACTGACTTACTGACTTTCTTCCTTTATAAGAACAGAATTTCCAGTTCCTGAAAAGACTGGTAATACTAACAGCATAAAACCCCGAGATACTCAATGTATGTCTGATTGTTATTTTGGTCTTAATCCATTTATAGAGGCTATATAATCTGAAAGATGTATAATCTGAGATGTTTAATCTGAGGAGCAGGAGAAGGACCTTACCCCCAACCTTTCAGAATAATCCCTGGGGCAGACACTTACTTACGGTCCAGTTTACCCGGTCGGCCTGCACCATTTTCAGCCTGGTCTGCGTTGCCATGCTGAGCTCAACAGTGGATAACGGCTGGGTGGAGGTGGACAGCAGAGGCTTGGAGAGCAGCACCTCCACCAGGAAGCTGCTGAAGGCTTCCTCCAGCATACTGAACCCTGGAGAGCTGTTGAAGGCTTCCTCCAGCACACTGAAACCTGGAGAGGAGGCCTCTGTCTGCCTGAGCATCACAACCCTATTCGCAAACACACACACACACATATCACTGGGGTTAATTCATTATACCAAAATCATTAATGGTAGGAAAGGAGGGTTAATAAGCGTTTAAAAGAAAAAAGAGGGTGAAAGTGTTCTTGTATTTTTCAACGTTTTGTATGTTTTTTTTCTAATGTTCTTCCTCAATAATAAAAAAAAGCATTAAAAATAAAGGCTATTCAACTGAGATCTAAACCTGGAAATACCGTTCATTGTTCTCAGTACTAAATGCCTCAGACAGTCCTGTCCAGTCTCTCCGTGTCTGAAAGTCAGGAAACACAAAAACAGCTATAAACCGATTTTCTCACTACATCAAATTTTCCTCTTCTCCAGTGTGAAGCATCATCGCCACATCCGTGCAGCCTCAGTACCTTCTCAGAAAAGACGGTGTCTGTGTAGCAGATCTCAAATCCGGACACACCTTGCTCAAGCCAGTACCGGAGAGAGTTCTAGAAGAGAAACGGGGATCATCGATTGGCTAACAGCTGCTTTTCTCCCTTCAGCAGGTCTGACATAATAGAAGATCAACTAAGGGAACTGTGAACCAGCTAGAAGTGGCACCACATCGACAACGTAATTGATCTAACAGGTAAATAAAAACAGACCAGGGTTGTGTTTCTCATAAAGGAAAATAAAATCATGGAAAAATTGAAAAGACAGTAGAGTTGAGAATATTTTACCTGGATGTAAACAGATACAGCTGTTTCGTTACTGAACTCTGTTCTATTGAATAGATTAAGTTCACAGAGGGCCAGAATAACACGTACACCTGAAATAAACACAATTACACAAACTATGCTCTAAAAAAAGAAAAAAAGCACTTTAAATATAAATTTAACCCTGTCACACATTCAAAAACACTTTAAATATAAATTTAACCCTGTTACACATTCAAAAGTTCTATTAAACTGGAGACCTTACTGAGAGTGTCAGAACTCAGTGCTGATTGGACAGCATCTACGTTCATCATCTAGTAGTAAAGACTTTATTATGAGAAAGGCTATGTACTGACTAAAGAGAATATAAAATGTGTATACTAATGAAAACACAGAGAATTATTAAAATGGCAAGTATGAAACAGCACTGGACATAATAAATGTACAGATTGGTCACTAAATAGATCATTTCACTTAAATAACCCAGATAGTTAAACAACCACGTAGAAAGCAAAACCTGGAAATAAATGGCTAAACATCGCCATCTGCTGTATTCTGAGGAGGACCGCAGTTTTATAATCTGTTGTCTAGTTAATGAAAGGTAATAAAACAATAACGTAGACAAAATGTGATGAACCATTCAGTGTGATGAACCTCCCCAGTCAGTGTGATGAACCTCCCCAGTCAGTGATCTACATGTACCTGTTTTGTGACTGTCTGCGATGAGCTGATGAAACTGGGCCAAAGTACCAAGTTTCTGGTCGATCTGAGTCAGGTTGACTGGAGAGACGTCCTGCCTGAACAACCCTTCCAGGATCATGACCCTGATGCCCAGGGACCTGAAGTGGGGAAGCCTGTCTGACACCTCTGAACAAGGGGATCTCAAAGTTAATCACCTCTGAACGAGGGGATCTCAAAGTTAATCACCTCTGAACGAGGGGATCTCAAAGTTAATGTCCTCTGAACGAGGGGATCTCAAAGTTAATCACCTCTGAACGAGGGGATCTCAAAGTTAATCACCTCTGAACGAGGGGATCTCAAAGT
>JAOYMR010000012.1:2331417-2357011 GCA_025802075.1 Tenebrosternarchus preto | reverse complement strand
GTGTGTGTGTGTGTGTGTGAGAGAGAGAGAGAGAGAGAGAGAGAGAGAGAGAGAGAGAGAGAGAGAGAGAGAGAGGGAGGGAGGGAAGGAGGTGTGGAAAGGAGATAATGGGAGATCAGTTTCTTTGTGTTTCAGAAAGTCTTCTCTCTAGCCAACACTTAAAAATGTTCCCCCTCAAACAAATGTTCTGCCCACACACAAACACGAAACTTTAATAACCTTTTAATAACCAAGTTTTTGTTGTTGTTGTTTTGTGGGATTAATTGACATAGCATTTGCAGAAACATTTTAATATAGAATACTCATTGATATAATACAGGAGGAGGATTTCGACCTCCTGACCATGGAATCATGACCAATTATCAGAGCTTTTGAAAACGAAATCAGGCCTATCTGACGGGAGAACACAATCATTTCTGAGCCTCCCTGACGGGAGTAAACCAGAGACCGTCTGGAGTAAACCCTAAATAAACCGCTGTAGCCTCTCAGTCCTGAGGGGGAGCAGTGTTGCTTTAACGGTTCTGTAGAGGTCTACAAGCCAAAAGTCTGCAAGAGAGGTTTTACTGCCACCATGTGGTGAAACAGGTCATCAGAATTTCTGCGCACTTATATGTACATATATATCACCCTATATATTTCTTTCTTTATTTATTTATTTCTATCTATCTTTTTTCATGATTCTATATTAAGAGATGCTTTGCTTCTAAATAAAAAGTAACCAATAGTATGTAATATTATACAGTAACCACAGGCTGTAATATTATATCTGTTATTCAGGTTGTAATAAATATTGGTGCCATTCACTGTATTAATCGAATTAAAACAGGTACATGCACATATTTGTACTGCATTTAAAAGCAATACTGATGAAGTCTCCCGTTCAGGACACACATACACAACACTAATGCATAACATAAATGACATTTAGAAAAACCCGGGCCGGAGCCTTTGATTGAGTTATGTGACTTTAACTACCATTTAATGAAGTTATATAGTCCGCTTCCTCCTTCTGCGTAATGACGCCATCGGCGTGAGGACGCACTGATGATGTTATGAAATAGGAAACGCTGTGGCGGTAGAAACAGTAGCTAGGTAGCTAGCCTGTTGGCTAACGTCACTGCAGGCTGAGTACAGGGAAACGGAGTAACTCACAAGTACTGTTTGGAAAAAAACCCCACAAACTATCGCCAAGCCAGTTGAATCCCGGTCGTTTCAAAAGTGAAGTCGACATGTCAGAGACATACGGTAATGTTACACCGTTTAAGGAGTAAGCAGAAAGGAAAGCCAGTAAATAAATTAGCGAGCCCTGTAGGTCGCGAGCCAGCCGCCTGTGTGTAGCTAGCTTAGCTAAGCTTGTTGGTACCTCAACAACACTCGAGGTTTTTGACAGTTAGCTAGAGTAGCTAACCAGTTAGCCAGCACCTCTGCCTCCGTGTGTAGGTAATGGTACCTACACCTAGGACACACCGCTAACGTTTTAACGGACTGTGTCCTCTATGTTATAATAATTTAGATAGAAGGGGTCGCGATTCCGACGACATCGTTGTTTCTACTCGTTTCCAATATGGAAGTTAACTAGCAAGGTAATTGGCACAGCTAGGCGTAACGCATCTGGGTTGTTTCTGTTGGATGAACCTTCTGGGACGAAAGTGATTGTGTAGATTGACCGATGTAATTCATTGTTACTTTATTGAAATCTAGCTGTCATAAAATGGACGTTCATCAAACCTCGACTACCGTTTCGGAAAGGTTATTACTCTGACTCTCTGTATAGCTGGGCGAGCTAGCTGTAACAGCTGTTAACAAAATCAAGCCAGTTGCGTTAGTTAGCTAGCTGGTTAAAATACTGGTTCATAACAATAATTATGTAGTACTAAAAAACTAGATACCATTTTTAATTTAAAAAAAAAATAGACGGTGTTCGTATTTGTGGTGTCGTGAGTTTCATTCTTGAGTTGGTTCAGTAAATAACTGCATATAGATACTCTTGCAAATCAAGAGCACTTTACACTATACTGAGGTAATGCGACTAAATTGTAACGATGGATGAGTCACACGAGTGATGTAGGATCATAGTTTTAAACGGTTTGTTCCTGGTACCGCTTTGAATTTTCGCATGTGTGGCCCTGAAATGCCCTTAGATCAAATGTGGACTCATGTGAAGAGGTCATTACCGGCATTCTGTTTCCGTAAGTACTCGTGTGTTCTGAGTGCTGTTGTGGTGAAGCTGATAACCTAGTAGCGTGTATAAACATATACATCCCTCTCAACAGCTGGCTAATACAGACACACATTCAGCATCCAAACTGCAGTTTTTATTACGTTTGGTTTTTATTATTAAAATTTAGATCATGTGACAGTCATTTTACAATCCATACAGCTCGACTCTCTTGTTGCTTGACTCCTGTCTGATTATTGCCTAATGTATTTGAAGTATAATATAATTAAATATTCATGTAGGTATCCATTACAGTTTGGATCGCCTTTTCCTTCCTGCTCTGCTGAAATCGAGCACTTTTGCTCCTGTTTGATCTAATGCTTTAGGCAGATACAGAACGGGTTGCCTCTCCAAGCCACTGTAATGGTCTTATTGATCTCGGTGGGTACATGAGCACCTCCTCTGGTTCTGTGTCCAGCACCACTGTGCTGGAGTCATGCTTCATAATTCACTTCTTTATTCTGAGTGCTGTGATGCCATTGTTCATTTTCAAAAACAGCTGACTTATGAATTTGGAGTCAGACTACCAAAATGGTTACTGCATGTTTTGATTACCAGAATAACTCCTGTTAATCACCCTAAAGAGAAGTGCTTTTACTAAAAGCTTAAAATGGCTTGTGATTTTCTGGGTGAAACAACCCAAGGCCGGCTGTGTAGGCCCTACGCACACGATGATGCTCTTCACCTTCTCACTAAGAAGTTCCCGTTGACTGCACACACTAGTTATTCAAATGCTCTGTGTTTCAGTTGAGTTGGCATAGTGATAAGACTTAATCGTACTTGTGCCAAATGCCAGTACTGTGCCATTTTTAATTTGGGAAAGAAATAAGGGTTGAACATGCTTTAGATTGTCCACCCCTTAACAGCTGTGAAGAATCCACAGTTGTTGCACTTTTCAAGGGAAATTGTGAAAGGTCTGTCAGGGTTTTGGTGCCACATTTGCAGGTTAGACCCGAAGTCCTCAGCGTTTGCTCTACACACTTCCTTTTCGCCCACGTACTCTGTAAAGGAAGTAGGGTTTTCACATGTTCCTGTTTGGCATCTGTTGCTTTTCTGCAGTAAGTTTGCACAACCTGAGCACAATAAACCTGTGTATTCTTGTCATTTAATGTCTTCAGGAGGATCGTGAGGAGGAGCAGAGTTGGAGCATAACTACACTGGTTCCATTTACATTAAGCTCCATGTAGTTTTCCATGAGGGTTAGTTGAAGGTTGTGTTGTCAGAGTACACATGCGTGCACACAAACACATTACACAGCATAAAAATATCCTTGCCACCCACTTCATTATCACATTATTAATTTGTTACATTAATTCAGTACATCTCATGTTTACAGACCAGCCTGTTGCCATGCACATCTGTCTGCTGTCTTCAGGCCTTCAGCAGCATTAGTGTTCAGTGAACCCAGCAGTGACATTAACACATGCAGCCCCAGCAACACCACACACTGCTGTGTCTTGCACACACACACACTGCTGTGTCCTGCATACACACACCATCACTGCACACACGGCTGTGTCCTGCATACATACACACCAGCACGGCACACACTACCACGTCAAGGTCCCTACGGCTCAGAACACTCCAGCACCAAACACTAACCAGATAGCAGGGCTCCAAAATGGTGTCGTATTACAGAGGGTAGTAATTTAAATACATAAAGTGTAATCACCCATGCTAGTGTTATTTCTGTGTTATTTTTGAAGCATTACTGGATTTCAGTTGAAAGTTACGCCCCTTTCAGTGTCATCTGATGTGGTGCTGTTGAAACAGTGCTGTTGTCTGTGTACATCCTTGCTGTCCACACCCGCTGGTGGGATGATGCTCCCTGTGTTCCCTGTCCACGCTGAGCTCCTCCTCCAGCAGCACAGAGGGCGTGTGGGCCGAGAGCGCCCTCTAGCAGGTCAGCGCGTCGCCCAGCCACCACGGCGGGCGCAGGCCGTCATACACGTCCCACCACCACATTTGCGTCTTCGGGGACGAGCTCCATTTGGGTGGAGGAGGTGGTGGGACGCGGGACGGCTGGACTCTGAAGGTTTGATTTAGGCGCTGGGGACTGGGAGGGGGAAATCAGCTTTACGCCTTTAATCTCTTTTTCATCACCGGTTGGCAGCTGTTTCAGGCGCAGTGCTTCCAATAAACCTGTCAGTTTGATTGGATCAAAGCACTTCCCAGGAGAAGCTCACTGTTCTTTCCACAAAAGCATCTGAGCTGCAGCACATATGAAAACCGAACCACATTATACCCAACAATAGTGACACTTTTTTTTGGTTGTTCATTAGACTGTCTGGAGAACCTTTCAGCATGAACTGTCCAGCCAAAGCAAGTTGGTATGCTGCTACTTAAAGCTAGAATCAGGGAGCTTAAGATTGTTGTGTAGCCAACCCTCTCACAAATAAGTACATAGAAAAGGAGAAAGGGAAGGTGGCTGAGATGGAGAGAACGTGGATACCTGGATGGGGTGGTGTGCAGGTGGAAGGCCCCTGGTATTGCCTCTCTCTAACTCTCTGAGCCTAGACTGATCGTTTCCACGTCTCTCATCGTTCTTTCCTCTCTTCTCTTTCTCTCCCTCTCTGATCTCTGATCTCTGTCTCTCATGGATTCAGATTTCCTGTTTAAGTTCCTTGTGATTGGCAGCGCAGGGACTGGGAAATCCTGCCTCCTTCACCAGTTCATGGAGAACAAGTGTAAGCGCTTACTTGACCCTCCTTCACACGCACACTCATGCACTCTGAGGCATTCATTAAATAACGACTTTTAATTCCCAAAGCCATCAGCAGCAGGAGAGAGGAGCCTCCCTGCTAAGCTCTCTGATGGAACAGTAGGTTTGAATACTTTTGAAGCCCGAGCAGTGCTGCTAAGTGAGGTCATCTTGGAGTGTGAGTGAAAACTGCTCTGTCAGGAGGTTTAGAGAATCCTCTGCTAACTTTTTAAGTCTTCTGCGATGCTCAGAAGCAGAAATAAGCTAAACTGGGTCTTCAATTCACCTGGATGAGCAAAAGTTGGCATGATCTCACATGAGCAATGCTATCTGCCCTTCCTTTCATAACATTAGCATTTCTTGCTGATGTGTTCTTTTAAGAATCAATCTCACATTGATTGTGCATTAATAATAGATTTGTAAGTATCTGACTAACAGATTGCCTAATGTCTGGTATGTTATGCACCAATCTATGCTGACTGACATTGCAGTCAAACAAGACTCCAATCACACCATCGGCGTGGAGTTCGGCTCCAGGGTGGTCAATGTCGGTGGGAAAACCGTCAAACTGCAGATTTGGGACACGGCAGGTCAAGAGCGTTTCAGGTGGGAGCCTGTTGTTGGCTGGTGATTGTCACGGCAACTCTGAATGCTGTTGGCTGATTGAGTCGTGATGCGTGTTCCTGATGTGTCATAGGTCGGTGACACGCAGCTACTACCGCGGGGCAGCAGGAGCGCTTCTCGTCTATGACATCACAAGGTATGACGTCACAGCCCTTTGATGGGGTATAACACTTAATATATACACTTGAATTTTCAAGTGTTCCTATAGAACTTTGGGTTGGAACAAGCAATCTTCATGGTCACATTTTATTGGCTGTTTAAAAAAAAAACCCACAACGAGTCATTGACCAAACAAAAGAGAACAAACTCAGAACAAAGAGTGCCAGAGTACCAGGCTTGGACTTGGTGCTAGAGTTGTTGACACATACTGGATAGTCTAAGCTGTTCACTTTTATGGCACTAGATGGCTGTAGTATTCTATTTGACATACCCTGAGTTGCCATGGTGTTGTCATGGTAATGGAGATGGAGGAAACATGGTGATATAGAGTGACAGGGTTGTAATAAAATGTCATCTGTGGCAGCCACCCAGAGATGTTGTTTATTGGACAGTGTGCATCAGCTGGGCTGAGAGCAGGGTTTGATCAGAGTGCTGAGGGACAGGAGAATGGGGTGATGGTCTGTGTTTGGGGGCAGTGCAGTAAAGAGAGATGGTCTGTGTTTGGGGGCAGTGCAGTAAAGAGAGATGGTCTGTGTTTGGGGGCAGTGCAGTAAAGATGCCCACACGTGTCTTTATTAAATATAAACCCCTAATCTTATGAGGATGTATATTATTTCTCCCTCCTGACTGTATACAAAGGCTTATGTCTACCATGGTGACTGATGACTCCAACCAAAACAAAGTTTCCTTAAAGAGTGTAATGTGAGATGAGTCATACATATTACTTATGTGATTCTTAAACATTAAACATCTGTTAACTGTCCATGTCTAACTTGAACATTTGACAAGGCCCAGTACAACAGAGAAAAGGAGGGGTGTGTGTGTGTGTGTGTGTGTGTGTGTGTGTCCTCAGTCGAGAGACCTACAACGCTCTGACTAACTGGCTGACAGACGCCAGGACTCTGGCGAGTCCCAACATCGTCATCATCCTGTGTGGAAACAAGAAGGACGTGGACGCCGACCGTGAGGTCACCTTCCTGGAGGCGTCTCGCTCTGCTCAAGAGAACGGTGCGTGGAGCTCGGCTGGAGATCTGCTGGAGTGGAGGCTCCTCGGGCAGATCTTCAAGAGTCCTTAACGTTAGACACTGAGTCTTAAGAGTGTATTTAAAGGGTGTGGCGTGTGAAGCTGTATGAAGTATTGACGAGACCTTTTTTTCTTTTTCTTTCCCCACTGTAGAGCTGATGTTTTTGGAGACGAGTGCGTTAACTGGAGAGAACGTGGAAGAGGCATTCCTTAAATGTGCCCGCACAATTCTCAACAAAATTGAGTCTGGTAAGAAAAGTCTCGTGGAGGAATACCAGACTGTAAAGTTTGAACGTAGTCTACTTCATAGATGTTTCCCAATACCTGATTAAACTTTGAATTGTTTTGGGTTACAGAGTGTTTGAATAGATATTTTATTAATATTAGTGTTTGTGTGTGAATTTGTTCTGTGTCTTGTTAACTAACGTGTGCATGCGTGCGTGTGCGTAGGTGAGTTGGACCCTGAGCGAATGGGTTCAGGTATCCAGTATGGTGACGCGTCCCTGAGACAGTTGAGACAGCCTCGGGGTACAGCTGCACAGACCAAACAGCAGTGTAACTGCTAGGGGCTGGCCCTGCCACGCCCACGCCCACACACCACACCTCCCTGCTCTAGGTAAGATCACTGCCCTTAAACGGACTGCTGCTTAACCCAGGAACACCCAGATTGTTTGCAGTTTAGTAATAAAATCAAATGACATGCGTTCTCTCTCTCTCTCGTTCTCTCTCTCTCTCTCTCTCAGCTCCAGGTGTCTCTGGGTCTGCAGGCATCTCCCTTCCTCCCTCCCTCCACTGTGACCCTCCACACCCAGACACATCTGGATATTTCTTTCACCCTTGGGCCGCTGATCTGAGAGCAGTGCCTCTGACTGTGTGGGCGGAGCTGGGAGGCGTGGCCAGGGCAGGTATCTCGGCTGACTGCGGTGATGGTGAACCAAACAGAGTGCTGTGAGGGGAAGCTTGCAGAATCAACCTTGTCCTGTGACTGTCATGTGTACATACACAAACACACTCACAATGTTCGCACAAACAGACATCAAGCCATTCTTGATGCACTAAAGGAAATGAAAATGAGAGAAGCATAGATGATAACATTCTGTACATTTCAGGGAAGGTTAAAATTCATTGACATCTATTGTTGCGAGTCCTCAGGCGAAATGAAGAACTGAAGCTGGGCTACGGGTTGTGCCCAGCCTAATAAACATGCAGAGCAAACAGGCTGACTGGTTTAAGCCAGTCTAATCTGGCTCCTCTGCTATCAGCACAGACTGGACTCTTTGGAGAAAGTAATGCATTTGCCATTCCCATGAATAACCAAGTGTAACACCTGGCCTGAGGAAGTGCCGGTCTGCTCTCTGCTTGTGTATTAAGGTAACCACAGTAAATGTTACATTTATTTGAGTCCTCCTCCAATCATATCCTCCCTGATATTCCCTAACGGACATCATGTTGTCAGTACACCCAAAGAAAATCTCTGTGATTAAGAGAAGCAGAGAGAGAAGAGTGTGGGTCTTGCAGACTCACTCTCCACACACTCTTGGTGACATAGTCAGCGTTTACTGGTGCCTGTCAAACGTTCGCTACAGTTCTGTTGCGCTGTGGGGCCGGAAAGACTGTCTTAATGATGACCCTCACAAGTCTACCCCCTGGGGTGTCTCTGCGTGTGGCCTGCAGCATTACCGTGGCCGGCTCTGGAACTTTATTGATGTGGAGCAGACAGCTGGTCTCCCAGACAGAGGAGTTGATTTTATTATCCCGTTTTATCCACAGTGAGGGCACGTGGTTCACTTTCTCTAAGCTGTGTTGTGGCACTATGAAGTCTACTATCCTAATACAAGGTTGATTCCAGTAGCAAAGTGCTTCTGTGTAATGCCTTCAGGTGCATGGGGAAATCAATCAGAATGAAGAGTTAGAAAAGTCTGTACTTGTAGAATATTGTGTATTCCTGAGGATTTAGGCTTGGGTTCTTTTTTATTATTATTATTTTTATATTTATTTTTTGCACTGTGTGACAAGTTGAGAACCATCTCACAGCACAGTAAGTAATCTTTTCAAGAGCACGCAATCAGTATGAATGGTTTAAACCAAGGCTCTTGACTGGTGGAGTGGAACAGCCAACTTGCTGTGAGTGTGGCTACATGTGGCTCTTATAGATTTGTGCTGTAGCTCCTCCAGCCTAATCACATCTTAATTTCTTGCCATAGACCTTCCATATTTCAGCCTGTGTTTTTAAATGCGTCTCTGTGACACGTGGTGGTGCCCCTGCCCCCCCTTTGCAAGTGCACTTTTTTTGACTGTTTATATACTGTACCTATAAAATTGTAAAATTAATAGTAAATTAAATATATACTGTAATAATTATTCAAGGAAGGATCGTTCCTTACTAAAGAACAACTGAGCTAAGTCCGATGTCATTTCAATGGTCCAAAATGAAGGAATGCACCGTGTGTGTCAGATACCAGTAGCTACTCCTGGAGATCCTTCTTGCCCATATCCATCGCCCCAAGCTGTGAGGGTTTTTGAGAAGGCATGTATTTTCAGGATTAGGGCTGCTGGATCAGGGTTGGAGCTGAACTCTGCAGGAGGCCAGACCTCCAGGAGCAGTGCTGGGAAATACTGATATATGCTGTGTGCACTGGGCAAGGAGATTACGTGCAATGCAATAATAGCAAGCGTCTTAATTCCCAGACCGCCTTTGGCACAGAGCCGAGTTTCATGTCTGACTGCAGGACTGTGCGGAGGTGGGTGTGGAAGGGCTGGTGTTTCACCAGGATGCTGGGCTGGTCACCCTCTCTCCTTTAACTGCTCAGAGTCCTCTTCTTTATTCAAACAGCTCAAAATTAATAAGGGCCAGACATCAGTTGCTTATGAAAGATTATTCTAATATGTATCGGCAAGGGAGTTAGAAATCCTCCCTGTGGATGAACATGGAGATCTTTAATATGTGAATGCCTGATTTTGAGCTACACACTTTTCTGCTGTCTAATCCATCTGAGGGTTCCTTAGTTGGTGTGGTGAGTGGCATCTGATGTACCAACTACACGGTTGAGGAGATGCCCAGTTCTGTAGAAGCTCAGTTGTTGCTTAGTAACTGGTATAATTTTGTTCACCCATAAATACTGTATATCTGAATCATCTCCACACTGTAAATAAAATAACACACGTGTTGGGGAGTATCAGGGGAAGGGTGCTTGTTAATTTAAAAAAAAAAAAAAAAAAAAAAAAAGAATTCTAAGTAAAGTTTGATCTTTTTTATGTTGCATGATTGTGAGGTTTTTGTCACTTTGATTTGGTAGATACTCTGTGTGTGTAGAAAGATCATGTGTGTGCACATTTTCAAAGGATGTATTTATTCATGAGATTCAAGCTTCTGATAATTCGTGCAACCTTTTATTTCTAAGGGATTTAACAAAATCTTTGAGAACTTTATCACGCATAAGAAATGTCAGACTTCTCAGCTTCTACGCTTAAACCTGAAGTATGTATCTGAACACTAAGGTTAGGGAAGAGGTGACCACGTGTCACTGTACACTTTCAGATGTTTATCCTCACAGAAAAAGAACATCAGTGCTAGCAGTCAGTGACTGAACAGGTGCAGAACAGTTAACATGCTCTCGTTTGCAGAATAAAGACCAGTAGTTGAAGTTAGAAATGCTCTGATTTAAACACTCATTCAGTAATGAGATGTTTGCCCTTATTGAAAGGACAAATATTTCCAGTTAATACAAAGTTCAGTATTAACTAACTCATTTAGCTGGCTGGTGTTCCAGCAGCAGAGGGGCTAGAGTTCCTCAATACCTGTTTAAGGTGTGGACTGAGACCGCTTGGCTGCTCTGAGAACCTGATTTGAAACGCCTCTGCTTACTTCCCCCTTCTCCAACAGATGGCGCTCTAGCATAACAGTTCAATGTAACCTGACAGCCGCACTTGTCAGAGTGCATTTTATACCGTCAAGACAAGCCTTTAATCTCTGATAGTTTAACTACTGAAGTTAATTAAGCATATTAAAATGAATGAAGAGGAAGTCAAGCAAAAAGTCAAGAAAGTTCCCATAATTTTGACTTTATTTGTTTTTTCCCCCATTTTTGTGGGTTTACATGTTATGAACAGTGTGTGTAAACACCTAAATTCAACCTTCAAACACAGAAAGTCATAAGAAGTACATAAGAGAATTCAGACAAAGGGAACAATGAAAAGAATTTAAAAAAATAATTCAGACCTATTCTAATAATACGTTCTGAAACCAACACTTTGGGGGCCAGATTTAGTGGTGCAGAGTAAAGCCTAGAGCTGGTGCAGGGGTTAAAACTTCTCAGGTGTTATAACAGTTAATGAGGACTTGTGGCTTAGACGGGCCACAGAAAACCTGTCCAAAGACAGCTGGAACAGGCGGAGGCTCCAGCCCCACCATACAACAGCTTGCAGCTCCACGGGTGGAGAAGAACACTACCGCATCCACCACCGTTGTGACCTGGTCGGCCTCCCTAGCCAAACGGCTGCCCTCCCTTTGTGCATTTACCCGACAGTTACTGGTAATGAGTCCAGCATCTTGAGATCTCAAACAGCCACTATACCAACATTGGAACAAAGAGTGTGGGATCGATTTTGTGTGGGTTAGTCGCAACTAACGAATGAACGAGAGCCGTTTGGTTAGTGGAATGATGTTTTTAGTTTCACACAATCAGTGCTAAAATATATATAGACATATATATATAATGTATATAAACACAATACAAAATTCACAGTAGTATTGTTTGGTTTACTGTGAAACTTTCAATAGAAGATTTTTTCCAGTTGGGGGGTGAGTTACCAATATCAAAATAATAATCCCATTTTCTGATAGTCATGGTTAAATGGACCCGCAGTAGCTAACAGGAGAAGAGATATATTGATGTGAGCCATGTTCAGTATTCAAGGCTTCAGGAGCATCTCAGCACAGGCAGTGTCAATGTAGGGCCCCTCCAGTGCCAAGATATGTTCATCACATTATTTACTAGTGTAGTGTTGATGAGCCAGAAGGAATGGGCCTATAGTTATGCTCTTGTCGTTTACATCCTGTGAGTATAACGAGGAAAAAAAAACATTTTTTCTAAAAGCCCCTCAAAACTGCAGGTCCATCTTGGAATTCACAAGTAACTGAATGTGCCAAGAAAGCAAAGGAACCAATATGCTAGTGCCATTTGAACCGGTCCTAAACAAGAAAAAAAACACATTTAAAGATATACTACGTAAGATCTTGTTAGGATTCCTGGGGCATTTAAATGTTTACATTTCTTCACAGGCATAAAAGACTTGAATCTAAACTGGAAATGTATATGGGCCACTGGGCCCATGTTGGAATAGATGTTCTACAGTTCAGGATACAAAGTCTCAAAGAAAAAGTTCTAGGAGGAACACATGGTGCACCAGATAATCATGTTCATGAAGAACCTCATCCAGCCTTACTGAAATTTCTTGGCAATATAAACATTTCTTAACACTGCATCCTAAAATCTTACATAGTGTAGCTTTAAATACAAGCTGAAATGTTATAGTTTACATATTTCCTTGACAACATCCATACACAAACAATATGACTGGCTTTCAAAAAGAGGTGGAGCCTGCCCAAGCAGTGGTCTAAGGCTTCCATACAGGTCACTACTCTAGAGACTGCAGCATGAGGAGCTGTTTGAGGACCTTCGTCTGGCTGGTCTCCCGTATCTCTCCTGCCAGGAACATCTCATCCACCACAGTGTACACCTGACAAGTGACAGCCAACACAGTGCATCACATAAAAAACCCATAATCCAACATTTTGCACACCCCTTCAACCAAAAGAGACTAGAAAAATTCTCAAAAATCTTAACCATGTAAGTAATGGAAGACAGCAGTAGAGCCCATTCAAACAAGCCCCCTGTGACAGTAACAGTTTATCTGAACTATTCCTTTAAGAGCACAGGTTATGTGCAGCTGATGCTCCCTGGAACCCTCCATATTGCCTCCACTGCCATTTGGACGTGATGAGGTTTAATTATGCGCCAGTGAAGCTTATTCCCCGCACTGCGCTTCCTTTCATCTCTTTAAAGAATTTAACCAAAGGAACCAGCGCCTGGCGTGGGTGCGAAGCTCCACCAGGTTCGGCCAGTAGGCAGATTCAAAAATACATCAGGCAATTAGCAACAGCAAAGCTGAGCTCAATTATCAGGGACAGCTCTTAATTGCTTTAGAGGTTTCCTTTTACAAAAAGCCTCCCCTCCCCCACACGAGAATGGTATAGATGCTCCTAATTGTATGATTACTGTAATTATACGTCAAATACCTGTTGCCATGGTAGTGCATTGCCTCAGGGCTCACTAGACCCCCCCGTATTCTTACCCATGGAATCATCTCTCCATATCTCCATGATAAAAGCCAACTCACACTCAACACTTCCAATATGCTCTAGACTGTGGGATATTCTGCACTTACCTTGTAGAAATTGAAGACCAGATCTAATTCACACACGTTGTGGAAATATTCATTCAAAACCTGCAGATGGGTGAAAATAATGTTTGTGCATTGATACAGACAACCTAATATACCATTTAATATCTGAAAAAATACCAAAATCGATGCTCTTAAGGTAAAAGTAGGAACATTTTATACAAAAGAATATGCATCTGTTTTTAACAGAAATGTGGAGAACCCTTGTAATAATAAATGACTTGTTTAACCACTCTTAACAGCATAATGTGAAGTATGGACATTGTTTTAAACAGGAGTCTCTGTGGACAGGGTTAAGGAACACTCCTTAACTTCCAGTTAGCTAATAGCTGAGTGTCCTTAAGGACAGTGAACCAGATTCTCCCTCTACACAGAGACAGCAGAATTCCTACAAGCAGGGATCATCATGGGACTGGCAGACAGGCCAGGACAGGGGGAGCCCTGTACGGTGCAGGCAAGAGAAGCCCAAGCATTTTGAGGTTTCCAGGTCCTGGAGCTCGTTAGCTGCTGGGATCCTTCAGAGTTGCACTGTTAATGGTCACTCACACATCATTACTGCACAGGGATTTTAATCGGCGCATCATCTACAGTCTGCCAGCAGCCAGCTACCCGGCTCAGGCACCCCTGGCATCAGTGTGTATGAGCCTTTCCGCTCTCCAACACCAGCATACGAATATCTCCTCTCTCCTCCAGTGTTGGGTGTTCTGTCTGACACTAACTCTCAAGCGATAAACATGGAATGTAATTCACAGCAAAAATCAGCAAAACACAAAGATGAACCTTATTTTGCTAAATGCCAATCAAATTATTGGGAGCCTGTTTTTAGGTATTAGTGTATCTGTAATGTGCTGAAGTGAGAGGTGAGTTACACATGAATGTTTCTAATCATAAGCAAGCAAGACACAAAGAGGACTGTGTAAGGTTTACCTCCACAAAGTTATGAATACCCTCCAGGTAGGCCAGGTTGTTGTCAGTGACATCCACACAAATACAGAAGTACAAACCAGCATATCGTCTGTAGATAATCTTGAAGTTCCTAAACTACAATGCAAAGAAATACAATTATCAGAACAGTATCATTCAACCAAGTACATGTATATGTTATACAAGACCACAAACAACATATTTGTTACAACCGTATAATTAACAGAGGATTATCCACATATAATAATACAGAGAACATTTAGCAGTCACGATGTACTAAACTATACTGTTTTAAAATTCTATAGGGTTTTCAGTATTGCATTTTTAAACCTGTCCGGATCCTAATGCAGGAGAGTAGCAGAAGTACCTCAACAAAGTTGGTGTGCTTGGCATCACGAACAGTCACCACCGCGTGCACCTCCTCAATAAGTTTCTGCTTCTCGTCGTCATCAAACTGCATGTACCACTTGGCCAGCCTGGTTTTGCCTGCTCGGTTTTGGATTAGAATGAAGCGAATCTGCAAGAGAGCGTGACGTGCATCAGTCAGTGAACGTGCCAGAGCGTGACGTGCATCGGTCAGTGAACGTGCCAGACCGTGCTGAGCTCGTTCTGTTATTCATACAATAACAACACGGAGAGCAAAAAGACGACCGGTTATGGGAATTAAATACCTTTAGCAGCAGCTAGTGTGTATTCCTGCACAGATGTACGTCAGGTTTTCCTTTTCGTTAAGCATGTTGTGCCTGACTACTCGTCTGAACTATTAACTGTATGTAATCTAGCTGGCTAGCTAACAAAATTAGATATTAGTTTGTAAATTAGGTTAGGAACGCTAGCTGTCTCGCTAATTAGTTCATATATATCTTTCCGTTTTAACGCAAGTTCATTGATGGCTAAAGCCCTGTTCGTTTCTGACAAAAATAAAATTTATTAAAACATTACATTGTATATTACATATTACAATTTCTTACAACTTCATTTGTTTCTTGCAAGACGTGAACTAAAGTCAATGTCATTGATTCAACACTACATTAGTGTAGCATCGTCTGCTGTCTAGCCGACCTAGCTAACTTAGGAAGAAGACGGACTATTTATACCACCAAGTTCTCGATTTAAGACCCCACAATTAAAACTTACCATTGTGCGCTTGATAGACACCTGATATTTTAGTTTTTCCGATCTTGCTATGTGGAGGAAAGCTTGGAAAGCTCTGCAGATAAAATATATTTAAGACCTATGAGCTGGTCTTCTGCCGCTATCTTGATATTTTTCTTTCTAGGGCGGAATAGGCCTGAGCAGCTGTGAATCCTGGGTAATGTAGTCTGGTAAGATGAGCCTTTTGACAATATTGTATATGAAAGAATCGTATTATACACTACAAGTACCACATTGTATATAAATGAACGGAATGGCGTAAGCTTACGTACGATCATGTGAGGTGCTGTGACGTTAGTAAAATGGTTTGACCTTTGGCATGGATTGTACTATTTTCCCAATTTTATTTTTATTCGTGGTCAATCGTTTTCGAAAAGCGTTTTTTTCAAAAGCATGCGGCAATATCTAATATCATTCTGTATACTTAAATAATGTTGAATGTTTTTCAACTTTATATAGACATAGCAGGAAATGTGCATGATTTCGTCACTGTGGAAATGGGTCTTGGCACCGAGAAGAAAAAATAATTAAAGAAATACCCGACAATATAAAACCATATTGTCTTCTCTTGTGTTATTGGTTTACATTGTTTTGTTTATAATTAAACATATTAGTGTAAGTTTATTGATGTTCTTGGTTGCCATTGTGACTAATACCATTGTTAAACTGTATTCCAGACAAAAGATACAATGAAAAAAAAACATCAGTAATGATAAAGGAATAAATAATAATAATAATAATAAAAAAACATCTGCTAAAGCTAGTGATAGGTCAACATTTTCATTCTATCATGAGTTTTTTAAACAGTCAGTAGTTACTGTTGCATGCTGCCCCTGGACATTGTCCAGATAGCTTGGACTGTGTATTGACATGGAAGCAGGGGGTTCTGGGGTTTCTGACTGTGCGACTGTGAGAGGGAAGAATGCAGAGTGCCCTTGAGATTCAGAAATATTTCAGCTGAAGACCTGAAGTACAGGCAGCATGTGTTGTCACTACAGCTGTGTTTTCATCAGATTTGGCTGATTTGGGGGGAAATGGGTTGCAGTTATTTTTGCTTGTGATCGTAAAGATTTATACGGTCAGATTTATATTATAAGTGTGGGTCCATATATGGATTATAATAGAGAGTGTAGATAGAGTTACACTTAGTGTAGTGTGGGCTCATATATGTATTATAATAGAGAGTGTGGATAGAGTTACACTTAGTGTAGTGTGGGTCCATATATGTATTATAATAGAGAGTGTAGATAGAGTTACACTTAGTGTAGTGTGGGTCCATATATGTATTATAATAGAGAGTGTAGATAGAGTTACACTTAGTGTAGTGTGGGCCCATATATGTATTATAATAGAGAGTGTGGATAGAGTTGGGGAGGGGGGTCAGGTAATAGTTTTGAAATAAAAAGTGTAACAGCATTAACATTATTAGTACATTATTTACATTAGTTACATTATTAGTAGGTTCATTTATAAAAGTATGACATCATTAAGAGTTACATTATTAGTAGGTTCATTTATAAAGTATGACATCATTAAGAGTTACATTATTAGTAGGTTCATTTATAAAAGTATGACATCATTAAGAGTTACATTATTAGTAGGTTCATTTATGGGTTCATTTAGGGTTAGGGTTACTAGGGTTAGGGTTAAGGTTAGGGTTACTAGGGTTAGGTTTACTAGGGTTAGGGTTAGGATTAGCTTTGGGAGCTGGCAGGAATTAGTCTGAGGCAAACCTAGAACAATGTTTCATGCCTTTGAACAATTTTAATTACCAAAAACCATGAGCTGTTTGAAATAGTTAGATATTTAAAGATGACATGCAGGCTGTTTTAGGTAAACTGGGGTGGAAGTGTAATGACCTCATTGTGTCTATGGTCCCTGCATGATCATTGGTTTATCCAGTTACTCAGTGTTTATTTATAAACTTGATGACTCACACATAATTTTATTGGCTGTCAATTTCATCTAAAGTCTCCAATTAAACTTTCATAGCCAGTAGTGCCTGAGGAATAGTTTCCTTTAATAGTGTCATCAGACGGTCAGTAAGCAGACTGATGTTTATCTGCACACCCCTTGTTTATTGTGAATAACAAAGTATCAATAATGTCATAAGAAAAAGACAGTTTCTCCTCACACGTGATGCAACTAAATAAACTGTAATTGTACACGTTTTAAATGTATCAGCTGCTGTATTCACTAACTGATATTAAACGAATGAAAATTTGTTCAGTTAAAGTTAGGCAATATATAAAAATATACACTTACCAGGCATATAACAACAATAACAACAACAATAATACTGCTAATAATAATAATAATAATAATTTCCGTTAATAATAATAATAATAACAATACTACTACTAATAATAATAATACATCCTTCTCCTCAAACTCATTATTATTATTATTATTATTATTATTATTATTATTATTATTATTATTATTTAACGGACACAATAAGTCATTTAAATGTTAGTCTGTTTTGCGTTAATGGAGACATATACGCTAATTGTTTTATGTGCTTTGTGTGTGTTCGTTTGTGGTAATTGTGTCCATGCGCCACAGGGTGAAACGGCGCCGTCGTTGTAGAGCTCTCCCTATTCTCAGAGTAAAAGGAGGAGAGGCTGGGAACGGGAGAGGAGACGCCATTATTGAAAAAACGCACTTACACACACACACTCACACGCACACATTCACACACACCGTCACAGGATTTTGCCGTTCGTGGTGTCGAATACGTTTTCGCAGAAGAAATTTGTGCTTTGCTTCACCAGATTCTACTGGTGCATCTTCCAGTTGAAGAGCTTAAATTTACACGGGCTACTCGGGATGATTGAGGCAAAACAAAGGAAATAATAAGTGGTCAAAAACAACGTGGTGAGCCCAGGGGAAGACGCGGCGATACAGCGCTGCTCTACGCCCCCTCCTTTCCAAGCAGAAACACAGTGAAAGATCCAGACATTCCGGATTGGTTTTCACTGGCCGATTGTTTCAGCTTCACCGCTAACAACAGAAACACGTTCAGTAACGTGAACAACTTTAAAAACTACAAATGGAAGAGTAATTAAAAGAAGATTTTTTTAACGGGCGGCAGGAAAGTGAAGATATTTAAATTAACGGGACTAAAAGAACACTCTTGTTTCTTGTGTTTATTAATTTATTTCTTGAGCCGGTTGGGGCTACAGCTTTTACTGAGCCTAAGAGACCAACGGAGAGAAAGGAGTGAACGAGAGTGGCGAGGAGGAGGAGGAATGCTACGGTATGTACCAGATCTGTCCTTTTTATTTCAGTTTCGGAAAAAAAAATTCAGTCGATGAAAGCCGATTAAGTGCTGCACGTTAACCCGACTGCAGTTAACATTTTCTGACAACCACGTGAACAATGTGGTTTGAAGAGAACTGGAGCGATATAAAAGTGATCGTACAGATACTGTGGTATCAGACATTCCGTTTTGGTGGACTTTTTCGTGGCCCTGTAATGGCAGAGTTATTTTACTTTCTGTGTGGCAACCAAAGAGTAGGAGTTAGATTTATTCATCTGCCCGTTTTAATATGAGCGCTCCCGTAAGCTTCTCCTAGCCGTGACTGTCATGTGGCGAGTGCGCGCCTGGCGACTAAATGCCCGTTGCGGGTCTCATTGTTGTTTCTTATACACCGTATCGTCCCGAGATGCTGCACTCAATAGCGCGAGGCGTACGGCGATAGTTATCGGTTAAATCAGCATGTTGCCTACTCTAGGCGGACATGGTTCATATACGAGGCTATTCATGGAGAAAACCTGCAAACAAAGACAAAATAATACGAAAACAATAACAGTAAACAGAGGTGTTTCACATCGCATCCATCACCGGTGAAGCGTCTGGCATTTTGGCCTCACATCGCATAGGAAGCAGCATTTTTGTAGAACTGGCTGCTGGGGCCCCGAAGAGTTACGGACAAGAACCGTTCCTGTTCCTCATTTCCAGCTCCGCCGATGACATTTCCATGTTGCAAAGTATTCCCTAATCTTCCGCTAGTTCCCGGCCTTGTAAGAGATTGTCCTATAGATTCTTGCTACGGAAAAACCCGATATAATCTAAAATGTGTATAAAAGGTTGCATTAGGGGCGATCTGAACTTTTATAGTGCAGCAAATACGAGTCCAGTGTTTATTACAGAAAGAAAGCAGTAGAAAATGAGACAAATCCTGTGCATCAATCATACACGCATCAACGAAATCACTTTGGGATACATTTAAAACAAAAAATGGCGATTCGGTTAAGTAGTAAACAGTCCATAACAAGATTTATTCTGTAAACATATTAGAGATGTTTCAGTAAATTGCCATGTTGCCTATTCATACAAATAGGCCTAAATGTTAAAGTGGTGTATTGGCAGTTCTGCGGATTTGCTGCCAGCGAGGGAATACTGAGAGCTCCAGTGGGTTTTGCACGTCAGAGAGTTTGAGGAATTTGTTGACCAGAGTTAACGAGCAGAAATGAATCCATGTTCCTCAGCAAAAGGTCACACAGCCAGAAGTTTATCAAATCAGAAACGACGACTAAGGGAGAGTGGAATGCCTACCAAAGTCAAACTGTTGATGTTTTCCTTTCACAGCAAACGACCCACTCTCTCTCCGACAGAAGTAAGAATTTGTTTTGTGAGTGAAAATGTAAATCATTAATGTGTTTGTGAGTGTGTGGCGTTTTAAAGGCCACTGGACCAGTCCAGTATGTCGTCATAGTTAGAGTAACACCTTTCTGCTTAAACACAACTTATGAACAGAGTTTATATTGAATATGTACTGGACTGGCAGTGCATTACAGCAGCAGTGTTCTTGGGCTCTGCTTGTGGTCCTGATTTGACCATCAGCTTTTATCTGTGTTAATGTCTCTGGTTTAAAAGTCACACCCATGAGAGCCCAGAGTTATGACCTTCAGAACAATGGAGGAGGTGTAGCAAACTTCTCACCATGCAAGTATTTGTTGGTCTGGATGATATGGTCTAAAATAATCATCAATATTTTAAAAATGTAATCTGAAGTGTCACAGCAAATATTAAGAAACTCTAAGTTCACTTTAAAGAAAGTTCAGTTTGACTTAAATTCATGCAAATAAATTTGGCCCCAGGGTAGTATGAGCAGGTCCTGGTAACAGAGATGTCTTGCAGGTAGTCAGTTTCGTGAAGTAGGTCATCCAGACTGTGTGGCATTTAGGGAAGGTGTTGCACACATATGGCTGAAGGCCTCAGTATAAGTTTGTAAGTATCTGTTGTTGAGTTTTCCAAACCCATGACCAGTCTTTGCAGTTAGAAGTTTCCTATTTTAGGCCATGTTCTTGCTATGATTGGCTCACTGCATTGGTGCATGCAAACGAACTCCAGCAGTGAGGCTGGAATATTAACAACATACACACCAGTATCTTCGGAGTGTCTGGCAGAGTGTACAGATTATCCGTGAACTGCCAGTCTGAACTCCAGAACGCTGTGTTCTTGAGATGACCTACCAAAACAAATCACTGGAAGCATTTAGTGCCATCATTTCTCTCGTTTTCACTTTGCTGTATGAGAATAGTTTCGAATGACTTTCTCTACTAGACAAGGAATACTTTAGTGTTTCAAAAGTTAAGCATTGTACACTTGTAGTGCAGTGTAGTTCCAGAAGCAGCCTTTCCCTCTGACAAACATTCAGATATTTTGAGGCAGCTGATTAAAATCACATACACACACACACACACAGCTGTATATGCTGTGTATATATTCCAGCTTGGATGTGTGTGATCCCAGACACAAAATGTCCCATTACATGCATCTACAAACATTTTAAACATCAGCTTCTAACATCTGTTATTTTAGTACCAGTAGAACTACAGAAAACTTTGTCATAATGAGTTAAATATTTACACTTTTAGACGTGACTTTAGCATTAATTAAACCATGTGCTGGTGTGACACGTGCCTGTGTTCTTCTCTGTTGCTCCGAGCTGGTGGCATTTGCAGTGTCAGAACCACCTTTCCTTTATTTAATGATTTTGTGCTCATGATGAGCTGTGAATAATTCCACTAACTATTATTACATTGCGATGTTAATTGATTCAGGAATTTAGCAGTCAGTTATCTTATTACTGATTACTGTTAAGCCTGTTTTTTTGATGGTGGATGTCTGTAACCTTCTCTTGAATTTTTGCATTTTTTTTGTGATTGCTTCATATTCCTGACGGAGGAGCTAAGGTTCTAATGTTGTGTTCGGTGGCTGTTTTGAATCACAGGTGGTTGTGAATCCTGGTGTTTGTTGCAGGGCAAACGGTTCCTTGTTCAGGTCAGAGAGTCATTCAGTTTTTCATTCTGTGAAAGAAGGTGTTGGCTTGTGAATCCAGTCCCTACAAGCCCTGACCACACCCTAACAACCAGTCACTACCTTGTCTCAGTTTCATCCCATGGTTGTTCTTGTGTACGGAGTGTTAACAGCTTCACAGTTGCTTCATGCTCAAGTATTGATTTATAGCAGTTGTTGGCCAGTATATTTTTTTAAAATGGTCCGTTTCATGTGGGATTAAGTGAGCTTGATTTCAATTTGGTAGCTTGTTTGATAAATGCAAGAATCTAATTTTATCTTCTTTAGAATGTTTACCTCAGATTACACTGTTCTTGCTCTGAATGGCTGCCTTGTTTGAGAGTGGATTATGGCAGAGAGAAGCCTGAGTTTGGTAACGAGTAGCTGAATTTCCATTAAGGATCTGCTGGAGTTGAACAAGTTCTCATCACAACCCCTTTACCCCCCACCACATGACGTGAGTTGTTTGATAATGCATTGCTACCAGAGAGTGACTTCCAACAAAGGGATTCGATATAAACCAACATTAACTGTTGATAATGAACCAAAAAGCCTTCCAGAAAGCTCAGAGGACCTTAGAATCAATAAGAGAATGGATGTGCAACTATAATGGATATCACTCTCCCAGAAGAGAAGCTGTTAGGATCTGAGATGGTGTATGTGCACAGACCAAATGATGACATCTGCAGTGGTCTTATGGGGGTGGGGAACAGGGTACTCCCTCCTCCAAAGAATCCAGGCTGTTCATTGTCGTAGCATTTTGAATCGCCCGCCATCAGCCCTGGCAACAATGGAGCACTGCATTGTTGTAAAGAAAGGTGTCCATGGTGACGGACTCTCATGACATGCGGGCCGTCTGACTTCTGCAGAGGCGCTTTTTGTGTCGTTTAGGAACAAGCGACGTAGATGACCTGCAGCCCCACCTCGGCTCCGTCAGTGTGCATCACAGGCACTGGCCCCGCCCCCGTTTCCCTGGAACAGCGCTGGTGCAATGGATTGGCCAATGGTGAGTTTGGCCAAGAACATGTCTGGACTGTGTTCTCTCGCCAGCCTGGAGAACCCAGCATAGCGGCGGCATTTTGCCTGTGGTCAGCGAGAGACAGGAACAGGGAGAGCAGAGTCAGGAAGCAGACAGGCCCACACGTGCTGAACCAGGGGGTGGAGCTTCACGTCCATCAGGACTTCTACACCTGGAGGCGTGGCTGATATTCCTGCACAGATGGCCGTGGGCGGCTGGTCCAGGGCTGTGGTGTGTGAGTCTGAGACGACTGCCATGGCCTCCTCCTGCTCCTCGCGGTTCACCTGCTGTCATTCAGTTTTGCTGTACAGTAGGACTTCTGCTGAACACTGAGCTCCACACAGAGCTGCTCAAGGGTCTTGCTCTCTGTCTGGCCTTGTTGGCTAGTCTGGCTCGTTCTCTCTCTCTTCTCTCTTTTTTCCCCCTTCCCCCACCCATCTTTGTCTCGTCTCTCCTCTTGGCCTCTGTTTCCTTTGCTCCTGCTCTTGTAATGTTGGCGCTGAGTTGCTCCTGGTGGTCTTCCCACCTTCAGCAGAATCATTTCCTGCCGGATGCCCAGCAGTGATGCCCCCAGTAAGGGAGGGAGAGGGTGAGACACCTTGGGATGGGATGCATGCAGGACTCCTCCAATGTGATGTGGGAGGGGCTTAACACTGCTGTGGGAGGGGTATAGGTTGCCTGCAACTCTTCTGGGGTGAGGGGCGCTGAAGCTCAGCGGTTCTTCCAGTGCTCCTGCATTCAGTTGTGTTGGTTGAAGTAAGATTAACAAGGTCTGTGTACATTAGTTTATTCAGGACTAGAGTTTCTCGGTGCTGATGGCTTAATTACAGCCATCACTCCCGTGTGTGCGTGTGTGTGTGTGTGTGTGTGTGACAGCGCGGTGGGGCTGTTGGTGATGTGTAATGTGGCAGGTTTAATCACAGATAGATCAGCCATTGTACAGAGAGCTGGAGTGCACAGGTCTCGTATGCATAAGACTGATGGCACTGATGGCCTCCTCTTCTTCCTTCTCTCTGCTGTCTTTCCTGAAGCTGTTGGGCAGACAGCAGGGCAAGAGGAACCGTGTCCACGCTGGATTTTGACCACGCCTCCAGTCCAAGTGAATGGCAGAAGGGAAAAAAACGAACAGGATGGTTTGTCCAAGGAGAAACTGTCGTCAGGGTAGAACCTGACACTTCCTGTCTATCGTATGTTGAAGGAGACGTGTCTAACCATAGTTCATGCGCTCAAGAACATTCCTTGTGTCATGTCTGCTGGGAGGGAGCAGAGGGAGGCTCGCGGGTGCCCGGCCTGACGTCCTGGCACCACTTAGCTAATGATGTCCTCGCCATCACGGGGGTACTGGGAAAAGGGCCAGGACGCCTCACCCGTGGCAGCAGGGCGAGAGGGATGGCACCCGTGCAGCTCTGAGGCGGGCGCCGAATAAAGTGGTGAAAAGGAACTTCTCTTTCTCTTTTCTTCCCACACGGCTCATCACAAGAGGAAATACATTCCTGTTTATTTAGTTCCACCTCCATTAGCTGCTAAAATGTTATCTCTGAGATCTGGCTGTAAGGTGCCTCCTCTGGGTTGGCCGTATCCTGCCCAGCGACACCCTCCGGATACACTGTGTCCTTTGTTTTGATTTGTGGGGTTTACTTTTTCTCTTTTTTGGTGCAGATGTTTGAGTGACCTGTCTGCCTCCTCAGCACAGGAGTGGCATGAGAGGTGACTAGAAATGAAAAATAAACAAAACGCCACAAATGTTTTGTTGGCGCCTTCCAGATATGGGAGAATGTGACCAACTGACCCCAAAAATATTTTGAAAAGAATTCTGGATCTTTTCTAGGGCATGAGTTTGAAAGGGTTACAGCCTCTACCAGTCAAAGGATTAAGCCTGAAACAGGAGATCTTGTGATCCTTCTGTTACAGGACATCAGACCTCCAAAGTTCCGAGTGGAGGTGTGTTCAGACAGTTTCATAAGTCGGTGTGAAGTGAACACTGTCCAGTAGCTTTAGTTGTGATCTGCAGTTTTGGGGAGTTGAGGGTCACTGTAATTTCTAAATATAAACCCAATGTGTGCGTGTGCGTGCATGTGTGCGTGCGTGTCATGCCAGACGTCATAATTACAGTGCTGGTTCTTAGAGGGATCGCAGGAGGCGTGTTAGGAGAACATGAAGAGCACATTACTGCTGGAATGTGGCCTGTCCGGTGGTGATGTAGGATGCGTTGGCTGGGTCTGTCTTTCGTGCTGTGGCTTTTAAGCCGTGACTCCAACCCTGGCAGTGCTCCAGGGTCCTGGGGTCCGCTTCAGTGTCCCGGGGTCCGCTTCAGTGCTCTTCCACAGTACTGCTTCAACACCTGCTGCCCTGTATGGTATGTTGCCTGCATACAGCATTATTAGGATTATAGCTAGATAGTCTCACCATTAAGCAAGGATATTTGGTAAGATGAACAGCCTCTCTTTTTCTCTTTTTGTCTCTCACTCTCACACGCGCGTGCGCACACACACACACACACACACACACACACACACAGGCTAATCTCTCTCACTTCCTGCCATGTCTCATAGTCCATGCCTTGTGTAACCCAGGCTGTGTAGATCCTGCTCTCTGGACTCGGGGGTAAAGGCTGTGTGTCTTTGCTGGGCTTGTGGTTATTCTGAAGGCAGAACACAGTTCTGGGATTAGGACCCAACAGGAGGAGCCAGTCCTGGTGCTCTGTGCAGAAAAGACTTCTCTTTGGGTTTGGATCTTAATGGGTCTCTCTTGGCACTTAATGAGTCCTTTGTGTATGTTTGTGGGGTACTGGAGGGGTTCAGCTCCCAGTGTGCAGCTCCTGCTGGTTTTACCTGGATTCAGCCTCCGGATTCTGGTCTTCTTAACAGATCTAGATCTCTCTGTAACATGGTCTTCCTAACAAATCTAGATATGTCTGTGGCCTGTTCTTCCTAACTGGTCTAGATCTCTCTGTAACGTGGTCTTCCTAACAAATCTAGATATGTCTGTGGCCTGTTCTTCCT
>JAOYMR010000012.1:2276171-2297340 GCA_025802075.1 Tenebrosternarchus preto | reverse complement strand
TAGAGATATCAGCACTACAGAGAGAGAGATAGAGATATCAGCACTACAGAGAGAGAGATAGAGATATCAGCACTACACACACAGAGATATCAGCACTACGAGAGATATCAGCACTACAGAGAGAGAGATATCAGCACTACACAGAGATATCAGCACTACACAGAGAGAGAGAGAGAGATCAGCACTACACAGAGAGAGAGAGAGCAGCACTGCACAGAGAAAGCACACTCTCTCATCCACTCCTATCTTCTGCTGGATTTAAAGTGTATGTCTGCAGATCAGAGTAACTCTGTGATTACACGCTACATTTTGTAATCAGCTTTCTGTCATACACAACAACATGAAGACCCAGCTGGATTGGTTTATTCTCTCTGTCTAATCCACTTTTCCCCTTCCTCTGTCTCCGTGTTCAGATCCCAGCCTGGACCTGGTGGAGAAGGACATCTCTGTCAACACGGTCGCTGGAGCCATGAAGAGCTTCTTCTCTGAGCTGCCTGAACCGCTGGTCCCCTACAGCATGCAGGTGGAGCTGGTCGAAGCCTTCAGTAAGTGCTGCTGTGGAGGCGGGGCCTGGTCTCACAATAGCCAATCAGCGACCATTTTCAGCACTTCACATGTAACCCAGGTGTTTATCTTGAGTGAATATCTGGGCAGAGCGTGCAGCTGCTCTAGCCTGCTCTGCTGCGTGCAGTTTGTCAGCGACACTGGAGAGCGTTCGCTCCTGAAACGCTCTGCACGTCGGTAAGAGAATTTTAGGAATTCAGGCTAAAGAGAGGAGGCTTGAGAGTCAGACGGACGGCACAGGGCGACAGACAGACAGACAGACAGCAGGTGACCTGACTGCACACTCCCTCCCTGCGGGTGGCAGGCGGAGCCTGGCCATCGTTGGACGTCATGGCAACAGCCCAGCAGGGTTGATACGAGAGCTTCTTTTCTCCAGCATTTCCCGGACAGATCTGTGCCCTCCCTGGGACTTCAGTGCTCTGTGTGACACCCTGAGAGGAAGCAGGATGGCTTGACTTGGGTTTCACGCAGCAGATGGTACAGCGAGAGCTGCTGGTTGGAGTACTGACATCACTGTGTGTGCGTGAGATGCTGCCAGTGTGTGTTTGTGCGTTTGCACACGTGTATGCGTGTGCTTGTATGTGTTTGTGAGGAGGAGCACATCTGTTGTAGTGATCACGTGTGTTAGGGAGGTGATGTAAGCCATTCTGACTCACTGCAGCCACAGTTACCCAGGAGACGGGTATGTTTGTGTGTTAGGGCGTGTGTGCGTGTGTACGTGTGTGTACATATGTGAACGTTTGTGTGTGTGTGTGTGTGTGTGTGTGTGTACACGTGTGTCTCATTCCTCTCTTCTTATGCAGAGATCAATGATCGTGAGCAGCGTTTCCACACCATGAAGGACGTGGTGTGCAGGTTCCCTAGAGAGAACTATGACGTCTTCAGATACGTTATCAACCACCTGAACAAGTGAGTACTGGGCCTTCATCACTGTGTACACACACACACACACACACACATACATACACATACATACACACACACACACACACACACACACACATATATACACGCACATATACACACATATACATACGTGCACGGATTCTCCTCTGGATTTTGTTTGTGTATATTTACCACTATGTTTGGCGTGGGTTTGTGTGTGGGTCACTGTAGGGATGTGTTAACTGATTTAACCGTTACTGTCCTCTTCTGTCTGTCTGTCTGTCTGTCTTAGAGTTTCTCAGAGCAGTCGTGTGAACCTGATGACCAGTGATAACCTGTCTATCTGCTTCTGGCCCACCCTCATGCGTCCAGACTTCACTACCATGGATGCCCTGACCGCCACACGCACCTACCAGACCATCATCGAGACCTTCATCCACCACTGCTCGTTCTTCTTCTACAATCAGCCGTTGGTCGACGCCCCTAGCGCTCAGCTTGGCCTCCCGGGCTCCCCAACCACCACCCTCTCCTCTGCCTCATCCACGGCCGGCTCCGCATACTCCTCCTGCTATGTCCCGCCCCAGCACGTGACCCTGCCCTTTAGCCCCGCCCAGCAGTCCCCGCCCCATTCTCCACCCCCAACTCCACAGTCTCCCATCCAGAGTCTGCTGCCACCGCTGCACCCGCACCACCCGCCCACGGAGCAGCACACGCTGTGACCGCAGAATGAGAGAGGGAGAGAGAGGGAGGGAGAGAGAGAGAGGGAGGGAGGGAGGGAGAGAGAGGGAGGGAGGGAGGCACAGTCATACTAATAGCATTTTGAGAAATTAAATTAGAAGACTTTGAGAGAAATGGAGAGGGTTTTTTAAGACATGAATGAGATTGAGGTTGTGTGCCTGTGTGCTGGCAGAAGGTATTGGGGAGGGAGAGGAGGAGAAACGTGAGGGAGAAAGGGAGATGGGAGAAGGAAGGAGGTGGAGAGAGACAGGAGAGTGAGATACAGGAGGGAGAGGGAGAGACATAGGAAAGAGTGAGACATGCAGGGTGAGATGGGCGGGGTAGAGGAGACAGGGGAGGGGGGTGAGGACACACTGCATCTCTCTCCACTCTCATCTCTGCTCTGCATACCAGCTCAGAGACACTCCCTCTCTCTCCCCTGCACACACACATCCTGGAAGCCACATGCAGAACTCAGCATGGGGTTGAGGGGACTGTGGCTAATGGGGGAGGAGCTTCTGTGGAGGCTGATGTGATGGCGGTGGGATCTGATTCGATGATGCCGTTAGCTCCACCCCTCCACCAGTTCTGTCCCCGCAAGTAAGAATGAGTTTCGGTGCAGCATCCATCCATCCACCCACCCATCCATCCATCCATCTTTAGCATTTCTTGAGATTTTTGTTCTGTAGCTTTTGACTATTATTGTTATCACCTAAAAAAACAAAACAAACAGACGACTTGTTCCAGACATTGATGTGGCAACTCTGAACCACATTCCTGACCCTCCCCGTCCTGTTTGAACAGAAGAAAACAGCCCAAACAACCTGACACACAGGGTCCGGTTTCGCTGAGAGTGGAATACAGTGAACTTTGGTACTTTGTTTTTCTATGACATCTTGGGATTTGTAGTCTTCTGCACATCTCTCCTCGTTTCTCTCTGCCCACTTCACAATGAGCCCGAACCTCCAGAACACTAGAAGACTTTTCTGGAGAAGAATATCCTGAGACACCCTCTTGCCCCCCTCCCCCTTCCTTCCGAGTGGTGTATGTAAAAGAGGGAAGCCATGTTTCATTCTTCAGGGTGACATCATCACCCTTGCAGTTGTCCAGTCCGAGGCTGAGTTTGCTTGCTTCCTGTCCTGTGGGGGTGTAAGCAAACATGACTGGCGCAGGAGTGGACCAATAAATGTGCTCTGGCAGAGAACAAATGTGACTGGCTGGTTGCTGGTTGAAGTTCAGTAACGCCCTGCTTTTAACGAACCAGAGCAGAGATGTGGAAAGATGATGCACTAGTTAGCTTCTGATCAGAGGTCTCTAGAAAATTGGAACTTTAAGTGTGTGTGTGTGTGTGTGTGTGTGTGTGTGTGTGTGTTTGAATGTATACTTTATACCTGTGAAATGTCATATGGAAAATTTGTCAGCTCTGAATGTTTAACCAACTGACAAGAACAGATTGCACCATTGTTTGAAGGTATATTGAAATTCTAGTTCTGTTTTAACAAAAACACCCCTCCTCTGTTTAAAAAGAATCTTGTACAACTCGATTATAACCTGCACTATTCTATTTAAATACTTCTGAAAAACTGTCAGAAGTGGTTTGGTTTGACAGGGTATATAGAGAAAGCAGAAAAAAACAAACAAAATGAATATGCAAGCCTGGATATCCCTGTCCTACGTGTGTGGTTTCGAGGCTTCGTCCATGTTCTTTGAAGAGCACTCTGCTGCCACCTGCTGTGCCCACACGATACTGCAGCCCAGAAGTAAGGAATCAATTTCGCTATCCACCTTTAAACATAGTCCATTCGAATCCGCCCCACAGTGAAGTGCAGAATGCACTTTAAATCACAACTCATTCGCAGGGCATCACAAAGGACAGATATGGTGGAACTCGATAGACAGGAGGCATGCAGTGGTTTTAATAAGAGACTGAGTTCCCTCTGACTCCTGCCAGCACTTCATATGCTCTGTATTCTCAGGTTGACTGTTGCAGAGGTGATGATGACTATGAACACTGCGTTACTGTTGTGTCTTCGTTACTGTTCTCAACGTGCGACTCGGAGAAAGCCGTGCTGATGTCCTCGCATGTGTCTGGATGGAAACTCTGGAACTGAACAGGAACTTCAGGCTTGTGCCTCCAGACGGTTTGAGTTTGAGCTCCAGGCAGGAGGAAGGTTCCTGTAGCACGACTCCGGGGCATACAGCCTCACTCTGGCCCCCAGACTCGTGGAATCGCGCGGTTGTGCTGCTGCTGTCCTCTCCGCGCTTGGAGAGCTCATGTGAAGAGACGGGCACGCCCTGCTAGTGCCCTCGAATGCCATCCTGATGCATGTGACTCATGGATCACCTCACCTTCTGAGCTGGACCCTCTGCAGCCAAAGACCTGCAGAACTGTGATGGAAAGGGGAGGGGCAGGACAGAAAGGGGCGGGGTGGAGCGTGGGACTGGACACACCCCTCAACTCTGACTGCATAAGCTGTATCTTTTGCAGCAATGGTGACAAATGAAATGAAATGAGAAGGAAACAAAACTATATTCAAAAACAGTTGCCTGTTTGTATGTTAGGGGTCTAACACTTTGCCCTGTAGTCAGTGGTGATAAGTTTTTTTTTCTTTTTATTTTAATAATTAAAAAAAGACAAATGTTTTTTTAACAACTTTGTGAAAGGTGTAAAGGCCCTGTGAGAGTGTGGTGGAGGTCGCGTCCGGGGGTCTGGCCTCTCACTGGTCGTCGCAAAGACAAAAAAACAGGAAATAAAACACGAAAAAAATCAAACAAACTGAAGATACACTGACAAAAAAATGTCATTATTTGGTAAAAGTACGATCATTTGTCTCAGTGCGAATGATGTACAAACAGTACGGCCTTACGTGACCTGTATTATAGTTAATAAATCAATCTTGTAATATGTCTCCTATGACTGTTTTTTGAATGTGATATTTTCTGTGCCTGACTTGAAAACAAATCAGTTGCGTTTTTTCTTTAGTGTTTTATAGTTTCTGGTTTATTCTCAGAATATTTTGTTTGTGGGTGTTGGGGTAAATGTTTCCGTTTACATATTCGATCATCGCATCCAAAGCAACTTGCATATTTACCAGTGTGACTGCGCGTGGTACTGGAGAACTGAGCCTGGACCTTTTGGTACGCCGCGTTCTGCCTGCAGCGCCAGATTACAGGACACTGAACACCCTTCTTTCCCAATGCTCAGTTCACGGGTAATAGTTGGGACACTGGGAGTACGTCCTATAGCCTATGCGTTGTTCTGGCATCAGAAGCGCTGCTGCTCTCCAGCGGTTATTTTAATTATAAACTCACTACTTTTCTCAGCCGCTGGAGTACAAAACTGCAGTTTGATGGAGAGTTGCGTCACAGACTACAGATCTAATGTCCTGGTTAACAGATGTATTTATTCGTTATTATAATCATTTCTATTATGAAAACATCTGAGCCTAACGCCACACAGACGATGGTTCTTGCATGTCCGTGATCAGAAACAGGAGTTAGAATGAGCCCGCCCAATCTGAACCGGAACCTGAGAAATGTGGGCTGAGCAGAAAGTAACAACCTAACGATGGTAGTCTGACTCTCTTCAAAGTCCCTACACGTCTGTACACGTACGAAAGAGCTCTGCGTACTCTGCGACCACTACATTATTCCTAGCTTCCTATTCTAGATTCGACCTTGCAGGACCAAACCCGGACGAGGATGGGTGTACTGGCATGATGCGACCACTAAGTGTCGCTCTTGTCTAACTTCCCTCGTTCGTTCGTTCGTTCGTTCTATAAGCGCTCATTGCTTTTTCAGGGTAATTTTTCAGTTTTGTTGTATCCCCGCTCGTGTAAGTGTTTATAGTTACATACACTTATTAGTGTTTTTTAAGTAGAACATGTTTAATCACTGTCTGTGGCACATTAGATAATCTTAATTTTTAAGATTTTGCGCTATATAAGGCTATGTAAAAGTTTAATATTAAGCGCTTTATTTTGCATATGTATGTTTGTCACAGTCCTGGGTCAGTCAATAGCCCTGATCTATTTTTAGTCTCACATGAAAAGTTTTCTTGAAAGTGAGAGCAAAAAGTAAATCCACTCGTACAAGCGTCTTATGATCAGTCGAGGCACGTATCGCTTCTCATCCGTGACTTTCCTAGTCTCGCAGCTTCTGCGGCAGTTGAATTCAAATGCGGACGCCTCAGACTCCGCTGCCTGTTCCGCCACAAGTGGAGGACGGCCCGCCTATCAATACGAGCATCGGTGTCCGGCTAGACCCCGATCAGTCTCATTGATGCTTTCGGGGGACCCCATTTGCCCCGAAAGCAGCCATCGATTGTCTGGGCGATCGTGGGCTTTTGATATTGATACCTCGATTGATGGCAGAGCCGGCAGTAAAGATGGATTATTGATCGTTTGGAAGATTGTGAAATTGATGAATGTCTTTATAAAGGGTTTCTTTTTGCTCCAGCCATTATACGAACACTGCCTGAACTGTCATTTCGCTCTGCGCCCTAAAGTTAAAGATCTATGTGCGTGCATTTATCAGACACTTCCGTGATACTGGGCTGTGTCATAATTCTAATCGTATTTAATTTTATTGCGTGTTTTATGAACTACAAAGGAGTAGTTATTTAACAGAAAACAGTTAAATGAGCTTATATCAAATCACCTCTGGTTTTTCTTTGAATCTTTGGATAAAATATTCAGCTCTTCAGGTCGTTGGGTTCTGGCACCCGATTGGCCAAGCTGCCGCGAGACGCAGATTACTCAGTCTGTTCATACATTATCTGATTGCATTTCCTGATGTGGAAAAGAAATGCAATTATTAGTAACTGTATGAGCAATGAGCTTGTTTTTTAGCATGATTAATTACGCTGTTTAATTCTGAGATCCTCCACATCTCTGGTGTGATTTCCCAGTAGTCTTCTTCCATTTGCTTATTTATTTATTTCACTCTCGCTTTGTAATGAGCGATGGAACCAAGCGCCAAGATCACCGTCACTCTTGGGAGTCTGAAGTAGAAATGGAGTAGGAATGATTACAATGGCCAGATATTCAAAACACCGATACGAATGCTTGGCACATAGGACGCTATCTCGAGCCTGAAGCGAGAAGAGCACAGCCAGGTTTCTCCGAGACAGCTGCTGCTTCTCCTTCGACTTCTGACTCGCGCTACTCCTGTGCCGGGCGGTGAATATGGAATGAGCTTGGCGTGCGCGTGAGCGCGTGCGCGCGCAGCGCCGTGCATTGAAGCGGCCCCTGCGAGTGTCCTGGACGGCTTTGCGGGGCTCTTCACGCACTTGACAGTTCCAGGTTAGCTTTCCTCCCCCTGCAAAGCTCCCACAGCTCCCACGGAGGATGCAGCTGAGATCCAGGCTTTTGAGCCCCAAAGCTGAGACTTAATCCTCACCATCGATCACCCTGAGAATGTGCACAGCACACGGCCCAGGCCGCCAAACTGCTCCACCCGTACACTTCCTCTCTCCAAACTGCTCCACCCGTACACCTCCTCTCTCCAAACTGCTCCACCCGTACACTTCCTCTCTCCAAACTGCACCACCAGTACACTTCCTCTGTCCAAACTGCTCCACCCGTACACTTCCTCTCTACAAACTGCACCACCTGTACACGTCCTCTCTACAAACTGCTCCACCCATACACTTCCTCTGTCCAAACTGCTCCACCCGTACACTTCCTCTCTACAAACTGCTCCACCCGTACACTTCCTCTCTACAAACTGCTCCACCTGTACACTTCCTCTCTACAAACTGCTCCACCTGTACACTTCCTCTCTACAAACTGCACCACCTGTACACTTCCTCTCTCAAAAGCCACACACATGACCTGCTCCTTTTACTCTGTGCTATGTTTCATCTGTGCTGTGACAGTCCAGGATCGTGTGTCAGCAGAAATTTACTTCCACACTTTTCCACAATTCCTCTGTTTAGTCCAGTTCCTCTGTGTAGTGCAGTTCCTCTGTTTAGTCCAGTTCTTCTGTTTAGTCCAGTTCCTCTGTGTAGTGCAGTTCCTCTGTTTAGTCCAGTTCCTCTGTTTAGTCCAGTTCCTCTGTGTAGTGCAGTTCCTCTGTTTAGTCCAGTTCCTCTGTGTAGTGCAGTTCCTCTGTTTAGTCCAGTTCCTCTGTGTAGTGCAGTTCCTCTGTTTAGTCCAGTTCTTCTGTTTAGTCCAGTTCCTCTGTGTAGTGCAGTTCCTCTGTTTAGTCCAGTTCCTCTGTTTAGTCCAGTTCCTCTGTTTAGTCCAGTTCCTCTGTTTAGTGCAGACTTTGCTCGTTCGCTGGGCAACTTCACACCAGAGCTGCTGATGCGGCTTCTGCTGGAAGTGCTTTCCTGTAACAATGTAGATCTTAGTAATGATGTAGATCTTAGTCACTTCTCATGGGATGTTTTTGTAATTATAACATTTACAGTTAGGCTTAAGGGAGCAGTGGCTCAAAAAGCTTCCATTACTGTCTGAGCTCATCGTCTTCCTGTAGCAAAGCAGGCAGCAGACAAATCCAGGGAGTGGAGGGCAGTGTACACTACACTTACTGCACTCCAACCCTCTGTACCTCAGGGAGTGGTTTACTGCCACGGTAAAAAAAAAAGTGAACTGTGTGGAGCGATGAATCCTCACCTTCACTATTCTGTCCTGAGGTCAGAGCAAGAAGTTTGTGCCTTATTTCAGCAATTATTATTATAATTATTATTATTTCAGCAATTATTATTAGAATTATTATTATTTCAGCAATTATTGGGAAGGAGAAGCAATTAATTTTCCTCTGTGACACCAGCAGTTGCAGGTAGCAATGGTGACCAAATCATTTTGTAAAAATCCACTTCCTGTTGCCGCATAAGTGATTAGCAGAATGCAGGCAATAAAGCAGACAGAGTGAGAACTCCTCAAAAAACACACAGTCCCTACCATAAAAACATACACTCTCTACCATAAGCTTTTAATAATTCATTAAGACACTGGAGTGTAAGGTTATGCTGAGATAGAGCTTGCATACTCAGAGAGACATGCCTTCACCTCCTGCTGTGTTTCTGGCCGTGAGCCAGCGTGCTCCACGGAGAGGGCGGCCACAGGGCTAGCCGGGCTCCCGAGGTGATCCATAAAGATCAGAGATGTTGTTAGCCGTTGAATTCACTCCAATGTATTTAGAGTAATCTCAGAATATTTTGAACTTGTTGTTTTAATTGAATTGAATGAAATCATTTCAGCTATACAGACTGAGATACAGTGTTTGTCTTACACCTGACGGCGAGTTCTGTAGTTATACCTGTCCCAATTAAATGCCTGCTGTAAACCCCCCCCTCCTCCAGCTCAGTGCTATTCATTTATGCTGGTGTTATGCAGGCGATGTGCCTGCACTAATGAAGGCTTGTATGCAGATGAGGGGCTAAGGTCGTCTCCGGAGCAACGGCGTGCTGTCCGACCTGCCGACCTCCACTACCGCTCTCTGACTGCCACAGGTCACTGGCAGCTGTCAATCACCCAACTGGCAGACACACACACACAGCATAATAACTCAGCAAATACACACACACTTGCGCACATGTAGTCAAGAGAGGAACCATGTTCTTGCATACAGAGATATATGAATCATAGTCACAAACGGATGGGAGATGTAAGGGGAAACAGCATGACTGAGTGATTTGCAGTAATTACTGCCAGTCCTCTATTGCTGTAAGATCAGACACACACAGTGGAGCAGACAGTGGTATGATCAAAACAGATATAGTCATAAAACCAACACCGTCCCACACGTTGTTTACAATGGCTGTGTGCTGTGTCTCTGAGAGAGAGAGAGACAATCCACTAGCTTCCTAACTCCTGCTCACTTTAATGTCCCAAACAGGCCTCCATACCGTGAGAGTTCCCACCAGAGCCTCACCCTGTCAGTGTACAAGAAACTAGAGTCATGTGTTCGTGACCTCAGAGTCCTCGTTATTACACACGTGTGTGTGTGTGTGTGTGTGTGTGTGTGTGTGTGTGTGTGTGTGTGTGTGTACGTAGGTTCTTATGCACATGTGCACTTTCAAAGGCTTCTTTTCAAACTGCAGCAGCAGTCCATGTGCTGTTCTGAGTGCGTGCTTCAGTTTATGGTGTGTGTGTGTGTGTGTGTGTGTGTGTGTGTGCCCGTCTCTCCATTAGCAGTAGCGCAGGCATCTCGCCCTTCCTCTCCCGCTCATATCTATGCAAAGCCGAGGTCCTGCCAATCAGTTGCCCTGGTGACACGGGGCTCCACCTCTCCAATTAGATCTGACAGGGCAGGATTAGGTGCGGGGCGGGCACACGGCGACCTGCCTACGTGTCAATCACGCACAAGGCATCCGCATGGCTGTTTACTGTCAGATCCCATCTTCTGCTGTCAGACAGAGGGGGCTGCTGGGAGAGGGTGGGTGGGGGGGGGTCTGTTCAGAATTAACTATGGTGGGTGGGGGGGGTCTGATCAGAATTAACTATGCTCCCTGCAGGCTGCACTTTTAATTCATGAAAAAGGGAGGGAGGGATGGAATAAGAGGGGAGGTGAGCACTTCAAATCCCAAGCAGGTTCAGCCTCGTTTAAAAGTTGGGAGGTGTCTGTCTGCGCCTCTCTGTCTGTCTGGAGGGTTTCAGCTCTTTTCAGCAAGTGGTCATTTCAGCAGAGGCAGACGAGCAGAGGGTTTGGGGTCATCCACTCTGAACCAAGGTGACATGTCGAGAAATGTCTGGTGAAACCCAAACACGCGATTGAACACCCAAACACGCGGTTGAACACCCAAACACAGGCGGTTGAACACCCAAACATGTGGTTGAACACCCAAACAAGCGGTTGAACACCCAAACACAGGCGGTTGAACACCCAAACACGTGGTTGAACACCCAAACACACGGTTGAACACCCAAACACGCGGTTGAACACCCAAACACAGGCGGTTGAACACCCAAACACAGGCGGTTGAACACCCAAACACACAGTCGAACACCCAAACACACATTTGCCTCATGTAAACAGGACAAGACACATTCAGTAGCGTGTGACAATGTAGATACGAGTGTTGTCTGTTACAACGTGAATACAAAGTGTGGGAATATTTTCTCAAGTTACATATAGTGGCTCATATTCCTTCTAAAATCAGTGGTGTTCTTCTGTTTACAGAATTATTATTATAATATTATTATAATATCACCTGAGTATTGTAACATCACCTGAGTATTATAACATCACCTGAGTATTATAACATCACCTGTGTACTATGATATCACTTGAGTATTATAATATCACCTGAGTATCCACTGACTGAAAACTTAAAACATCACAGGTGCATCAGCATGTCTCAACAGTTATAAATCATATATAAATATAGATAATTACATTTTAATCAGTAATCAATCATATTTGAATGTATGTATATTATTAAAACTTCATCAAAGCACATATTCACTGTGTCTGACTTGCTGGACAGTGTGTTCCTGTATGAAACCCTACACACAACACCTCAACTCCTCACACCACACCTCAGAGACCCAGCCTCCTGGAGCTCTCTCTGGGGGTCAACCCGTAACCTTGGAGATGAGGTCCCGGGTCCCCCTAATCCAGGAGCAAACCCCCACTGGTGGATTAGAGAATGATCAGAGAGGGAAACACCAGCTGAGTCAGAGAGCCAACAGGGACCTCTCTCTCTCTCTCTCTCTCTCTCTCTCGCTCTCTCTCTCTCTTATACACACACACACACACACACACACAATGCACAATAAGGAGCAGCAGAGAGACAGAGAGGAAAAGAGTGAATGCACTTTTATTTCAGAGAAAGCAGACATTATACAGGAAAATGTCAGGATATACACACCCTCCTATAAGTACCTGGAAGGAAAGGTTTTTATTATTGCTATACAGTCCAATAGTTTTCATGACAGATGAAAAGATAAACGTAGGTTTGTCATGACAAATGTTTTCAATTCCAGATGGTTTATCTTCGTGTCGTGTATCATGTACAGCCCTGCCGTGAACACTAGTAGTGAGTGTGTTCACTGTGAGCATTAGTAGTGAGTATGTTAACTGGAAAAGGATTTTAAGTGCTTTATTTGCTGTTGCCTCTTGTCTGCTTTTACTGTGTTTGGAGAGAACGTAAGCAAACATGATGACTTGCATATTAAATGCAAAACTCCAAACATTGTAGATATTTTAGAAACAAAAGCCTTGAGTTAATGTGAACCCAGAGCAGAGAGGACGTACCAGCAGGGACCTGGGAGGTGGTAGAACGTTTAGGCTGACTGAACAAATCATCCATGGGAGTTTAAAAATAAACTAACATTTTCAACATCAACCTATAAACCAAATATTGTATTTAATTCCTACGCTACAAATCCAAACAACAAATGACCTGAAGAAGAAACGTTCTGTATGAAAACAACATCTGCACTTAAATCAGAGCAGATGTTCTCCTGTCTGACAGTTGGTTAATCCCTCAGCAAAAAGAAATCCACCACAAACGGCTACGGTAAACATCGGGGTGAAAATCTCGGAGAACAGAGAGCTTGTGGAAGCGAACCGTTTCACCTGGGTGTGGGTGTCCTGAACCGGGTGTCCTGAGCTGGGTGAGGGTGTCCTGAACCGGGTGTCCTGAGCTGGGTGAGGGTGTCCTGAGTGAGTCAAACACTTCACTTACGTTTGTTTTATTTATCTCAGTACTTGTGCTTCACCTAATATGAGAATTTGGATGAAATAAACGGATTACTACAGGAGTATTAAAGATATTCATAAATAAACTGATTACTACAGGAGTATTAAAGATATTCATAAATAAACGGATTACTACAGGAGTATTAAAGATATTCATAAATAAACGGATTACTACAGGAGTATTAAAGATATTCATAAATAAACGGATTACTACAGGAGTATTAAAGATATTCATAACGGTCATATTTGGACTTCAGGTTCATTATTTTATATCTCATGCACAGGTTCTCAGTGCCCAGCAAAAATGTCTACGTCCTTATGTCCCAGTGGGTAAGGACTCCCTCTGCTGGGTCTCTGTTCATCTTTCCCTTCGTGGTTGCCGTAGTTACTGGTAGTATTTCAACCTGCTGCCTGTTCAATCAACTACGTGAATTTCACAGGCGGAGTGTTGAAGCTTTGTGGTGAAGCTGCTCCAGGGACTTCAGTAGTGAAGGCTGGGTGGTGAACACACACCACATCTCTCCACACTGCTGAAGACGAAGGCCAGAGCATTGACACGTTTGTTTATTTGTTTGTCAGCACTTTTTCCTCTCTCCTCCTCTCTCTCTCTCTCTCCCTCTCTTTCTCTCTCTTTCTCTCTGTTTCTCTTGGTTTCTCTCTCTCTTTCTCACTCTTTCTCTCTCCCTCTCTCTCTCTCTCCCTCCCTCTCTCCCTCTCTCTCTCTCTCTTTCTCTCTCTTTCTCTCGGTTTCTCTCTCTCTTTCTCTCTCTTTCTCTCGGTTTCTCTCTCTCTCTCTCTCTCTCTCTCTCTCTCTCTCTCTCTCATATCTCCAGTGTTTTACATGTATAATTGGTCTTCCACTGTGAGTTATTTATTTACTCTCATTTCCTGTTATTGAACAGGACAGCCCGGTCTGAGAGGCACACGCCTGCGCTTTTGTACAAATTAAATTGTTTAGTCGTGTGAACACCATGTTTTATTGTAACATAAGAATAGTATAACATAATGAAAATTTCACCACCACTGGCAGAATGAACCATGAGGTGATTTTCTGCAATTAGCAGTATTTTTTGACATGGTGTAACTCTGTTTCTGGAAGGCCTGATGTCAGTCCAGCAGGGTGATGTGCAGCCTGCATCTGTATGTGTTGAGTGACTCACCACTCCAGGCTGGTAGCGTCAGCCTCAGATAGAAGGACATCAGCTTAATTGCCTTGTATATTGCTGAGCAGTCAAGCATGTCAGTTCACATTCACTGCATATAACACACAATCAAAGCTGCTTTCCAGCTAGACATAATACAACAGACCATGCTAATAATGTCCTGAGCCAATTTCACTCACTCTTATAGACCTGCCACTCTACCTATAGAGTTGGATGATTATTATGTTTTGGGGCCAATTCAGAGACCTTCCTGAAAGTGTGAGTACATTTGCTCATCACACATTTGTATTTGAATCGTTTGTATGTGTTTGATGATAAAAGCAAATTCTCTCTTTTTTGGTCCTCTTAAAAATATAGCAATTAGCCACACTCCTGGACACTCAGCACAATTCGCTTTTATTTTGTTATCTTTTCATTCAGCTCACTGTAGGGCTTTTATTTTGTTATCTCTTCACTCAGCACACTGTAGTGGTTAGATTTTGTTACCTTTTCCAAACTGGCCACATTACATGGCGCAGCTGAAGTTCAAACGTGATTGTTCATATACTACTCAGTTGCCATGGTCACTCAGGTCTAAAAAAACTGCTTGTCACTTAGCATTGTAATTAATCAGGAAAAGTACTTTGAGCTGTAAGTGAGGCGAACCATCAAAGTACCTCCAGCCTTCTCTGTTTACACTCTGCACCAAAGAAGATTTAGAGGAGAGTTTTTTTTAATTGATCCAAGTTGATCCAAGATGCTGTTGGTTTGGCAATCCCACAGTCCTGGTGTCTGCGCTACGTGAGGCGGCAGGTCCGGCTGCTGAGGGGAGTCCACCACACCTTCCACTGTAGTCATTGGACCTTCAGTTAATGATGCTGGCAAAGAAAGAGGAATGAGAGAGAAGCTGTCATTCATCATGGTTTCAGATATACTTTCTGTTGGTGCTAAGACTCTCTGATTGATGTTCAGAGAGAGAGAGAGAGAGAGAGAGAGAGAGAGAGAGAGAGAGAGAGGTTGGTGAGAGAGGGAAGTTGGGAGGGAGGGAGGCCTTTTTCCAATGGGCTCCAACATGCTTGGCCAACTTTACTCTTAGTAACTTAAACAATCTTAATGTATCTTTTCCATTCAAACATTTATATCGTGTCCCATAGTAGTTCAGAGTTGGTTTCTGAAATGCTGACGGTTGATAGAGGGCTTGTGAGTTACGTTCCTCTGTCTCCAAGACAGGGTGGCTGTGTTCAGATAGTTTTATGTGGGTTTGTTCATAGCTGTGTGTTTTTAATTGTATCGCTCTGAACTAAAACATTTATCAGCGTCATTCTCTTCTCCTGCAGGGTGAAGATGCAACTAAGTTAATTCTTCAATTAGTGTGAGTTAGATATTCAAAAGAGATTGGAGGTCCTTGACAATCGATGTCCAATTAGCTGGTGCCTTTTGGTGAACGTGTATGGGGGTTGGGGTTAGTGTGTGTGTGTGTGTGTGAAGAGCTTCTGCAGCAGATGTTATGGATGTTGCATCCACCAGACCTGGCTTCAAGGGAACCATTAATCCAATGCAAATGACTGATTGTAGATGACTTTGGGAATGTGAGTGTGTGAGTGAGTAGGTTGGAGGTGTGTGTGTGTGTGTGTGTGTGTGTGTGTGTGTGTGTTGGAGGCTGCCTTTCCTTCTCATGTATATTTTTACATATGTCCAAATTAAACACTTTTCTGGAAGCTCACTGGTTATTTCCAAGTGTTCATTTTTCTGATGATATTATAAACTGAGCACAAGTTCGTTTATTTCGTTTTTTTACGTTCACCATCTATTACATTTACATTTTTACTCTGTACTATTGATATTGTTTAACGGAGCCTGACAGAAAAGCTCTCACCAAGAGTGTGTGTGTGTGTGTGTGTGTGTGAGTGTGAGTGTGTGTGTGTGTGTGTGTGTGTGTGTGTGTGTGTTTGTGTGTGTGTTGCCCAGTGACTAACAATAGGCATGATGTGGCTAGTAATCTCCCCAGTCCCAGGAAGCTAAGTTAGAGTGGCCAGGTTATTTATCCACATCCTCTTTGCAAGAATGACAGAGAGAGAGAGAGAGAGAGAGAGAGAGAGACTGTCCCACTCTCTGCTGCCATGAGCACCCGGACAGAGAGAGGCAGAGAGAGAGAGAGAGAGAGAGAGAGAGAGAGAGAGAGAGAGAGAGAGAGAGAGAGAGAGACTGTCCCACTCTCTGCTGCCGTGGGCACCCAGACGCTCTTTGCGTTGGAGGAATGTTAATTCTTTTGTTTCCACTTCTGTTGTTTTATGGGTGTCTGGGAAGTTGAGGCCGTCACAGGACGTGTTAAAGGCACTGATGAGATGTGGTCACCAGATCATGCAGCCTCGGCAGCCTGTGTGTGTGTGTTGGAGTGTGTTTGTGTGTGCATGTTGGAATGTGTGTGTGTTGGAGTAATTGTATGTACACTCCATTCCCCTCCCCCCAGCTCTTCGAGCAGCCGCTTCTTTCCCCTCCATGGATGACATCATGTGTGTTTGGGAGTCAGTAGCCATAGCGACAGTCGTGTTGCTTGGGGCAGGTCAGCATGGGGCAAACGCAGGTGACCTTTCTGACCTTTACTGTCTGTGTCACTGACCTCTACCACTCCTGCCTCCCAGCCTACAACTAGTAACAAACCTGTGTGTGTGTGTGTGTGTGTGTGTGTGTGTGTTTGTGTGTGTGTGTGTTTATATGATTATATACACAGTATGTCAGTATTCATATATATCTCTTTTTTAAGTGTTTATATTTTTGCTTTCTTAAAAGTATGTTTATATATGTAAAATATATATTACAAAGGTAATGTGTTTTTTGTTTTTGCTGTTCTGGGATCAGTGGTAGGATGGTGGATCATATCACTTCTTTGGCTTACAGTTTCTGTTTACTGCTTCTGTGTGAACATGTGAATGTGGAGAGAAATATCTACCAAGACCTCAAGGGTGATCTATTTAGATAGCGCACTCTCCTTCTCTCTTCTCTCTCTTTCTCTCTTTCTCCCTCTCCCTTTCTCTCTCTCCCTCCCTCTCTCTCTCCCTCTCTCTCTCCCTCTCTCCCTTCCTCCCTCCTGATAAGTGTGAGTGACAGGAGGTAAATATTTGACTGTATCAGTTACTTTATCTTAACCTGTCCATGCCCATTATTGTATGATTCTGATGGATAAGAATTTGTTTATTGTTTAAATAAACAATTGTTTCTTTTATTCTTCTTCATAATTTAGCAAATACCACTTGTACATAATCTATCATCTTTCAAATGATTTAGGTGTGTTTGTCCCACCTAGAACAATGTGTGTTCAGAGGTGAGTCCAGTCCTGCTCAGACTCTCTCTCACACGTTCCAGTCCTGCTCAGACTCTCTCTCACACGTTCCAGTCTTGCTCAGACCCTCTCTCTCACGTTCCAGTCTTGCTCAGACTCTCTCTCACACGTTCCAGTCCTGCTCAGACTCTCTCTCACACATTCCAGTCTTGCTCAGACTCTCTCTCACACGTTCCAGTCCTGCTCAGACTCTCTCTCACACGTTCCAGTCCTGCTCAGACTCTCTCTCACACGTTCCAGTCTTGCTCAGACTCTCTCTCACACGTTCCAGTCCTGCTCAGACTCTCTCTCACACGTTCCAGTCTTGTTCAGACTCTCTCTCGGCCCTCTGCTCTTATCTGGCTTCTGTTTTGCTTTCATATTCTTTTCACCTCCACCTCCATCCTCCTCTCTCTCCCTCTTTCTATCCTCTCTTTCTCTTTTTCCTCTATTCCTCTCCCTCTCTCTCTCTCATTCATTCTCGTGCTCCTCTGTCTCCCCCTGTGGCATATCGTGTCATGTCCCTAATTTATTTATAATTAGTGCTCTTTGTCAGAATGCGCAGGGAATGTTAAAGTACATGTCACTCGTGGCTGGGTACAAATGCACCAGTCTCTCTCTCTTCCTCTCTCTTTCTGCCTCTCTCTCTCTCCCTCTCACCTTCTTCCTCTTTCCCTCTTCCCTTTTTCCCTTTTTCTCTCTTTCTATCTCTCTTTCTTTATCTCTCACCATCTCTTCAATAGTTTCTTATCCTAAGATTCACTTCTCTCTGCTGTGATCATAAAGGAGAATCATCTTCCAGCATGTTCAGTAAAGCATTTTAAAACAGCGTAACTACAAACCTAGAGGGTTTTAATTACAGTCCTGAAAATGAACACGATCCAGTGTGTTTACAAGGAAAACAAGACTCTCCACCCTCTTCTGATGTGTTAATGGTGTGTTAATGACTGTCTAAGAGTGGAACCTTTTATGGGAAGCTCAATAATGAACATTGTACTTTTTAAAAAATTACCATGGTGTTAATCGTAGTAATGAATCATTCAGGAATGATTTAGCTTTAAAAGCATTTGCATATTTACCATATAAAAGTAATTAAGTGTGTAAAATAATTACATAAAAGTAATTAATTCACCTACCATATAAAAAAGAAACTGTTCTTTTACTGTAATCAACAACTGGCCATAGATTTTAAAAATGGAATAATACTCTTATTTTGGAATTAGGACATAACCATGTGGTTTGTGTGATTGAAGTTCATGGGAAATTAAAAAAAAAAAGGTATATTTATCTTTGTCTTTGGCCTGATGCTCTGAGCAGCTGAGGAGCTACAGGTTGTTCATCCACGCTCTACATCTACAAACAGGTGAGGGGGACATGCTGTGTGTCCAGCTGATGGAGAGCCGCCTGGCTAAATGCAATCACTGCTTTGTCCTTGGACAGGAAGACCACAGGAACACCTCTGTCCTCTCCATCTGATCTCCATCCTCCCCGAGCTGCATCCCCGCGTTTGTTTCTACCCTTTTCTCTTCGTCCGTCTCTACTTCCACCTTTATTCCACTCATCTGTTCATCCCTCTCTACCTCCACCTTTATTCCACTCATCTGTTCATCCCTCTCTACCTCCACCTTTATTCCACTCATCCCTTTATCTGTCTCTGCCTCTCCTGAGTGCCCAGGGCAATGCCGCCCCGTGGACAGTGATCACAGAGCCAGCAAAGGAACAGGAAGTGGGTCAGAAAGAGCTGCCTCAGACTGCAGAAGAACAAGGATGGCATATCGAGTAGGAGGGAGTGAGGGAGGGAGGGAGAGAGGGAGAGAGGGAAAGAGGGAGGGAGAGAGGGAGGGAGAGACTGGGCAAGAGGGAGGGAGGAGAGAAGGAGAGAATGAGTGAGAGGCGAGACAGAGGGCTCTTCCACTCACAGATCAACAAAAACAAATAAAATCTAGAAGAGACACCAGGAATATGAGAAAGAGAGAGAGAGTTTAGAAATGTGTGATGTCACAACTCTAACGGAGATCTAACGGAGACACAAGTATCATCACACCATCTGATAACTCTGCTCATGCACACTTGGACGGCAGACACCACCCACCTCATTGAATTGTCATTAGTATTTAAAACAGCTCATTAATATTCAGCGCTTGTTAGTGCATCCTGATGTCATCAGTTCACCTGGGATAGGATTTGTGAAGGAGCAGATCCTGGAGCAAGCTGTTTGGTGAGCGCTGGGGTGGGGTGGAGGCCACTGCAGGGGGCAGTAAGGTTTATGGTGGAGGTGAGAGGGGGAGAGATGGAGATAAAGATGGGGACTGAGGGGCCTTTGGGTCCGAGTAATTAGACCAAGGGGAGGTTAACCACACACAACAGACAGCCAGCCATATGAGCACACACACACACACACACATATACATGAATGTGCACACTTACACACACACATTCATACTAGCCTGATAGCCTGATTCACACTTGCAAACACATGCACGTACACACACACACATGCATGCATGCTGACGTATATACTGAGAGGACTGGGTAAATTAGGGTGGTAATTACTTTTGGTGCTGTCAGAGGCAGTGAGGGCTGTGAGAGGCAGTGTGGGACAGTGGTGGGTTGGTGCTGAGTGGAGAATGAAAGCGGGTGAGAGGGGGAGGTGGGGTGAATAGGGGAGGTGGGGTGAGTAGGGGAGGTGGGGTGAATAGGGGAGGTGGGGTGAGTAGGGGAGGTGGGAGCGGTGATACAGGAGTGAGGCTGCAATGTTTGGACACGAGTTCTGGATACTTGAATGTTTTGTTTGTTCTCATCTCTTGCAACTTCACTTATTATTATTCTTATTACTTATTATTATTCTTATTATTATTAATATTATTATTATTATTATTATTATTATTATTATTATTATTGTTGTTGTTGTTGTTGTTGTTGTTATTACTTATTGTTATTGTTATTATTATTATCATTATTATTAATTATTATTGTTATTATTATTATTATTATTATTTATTATTATTATTATTATTATTACTATTATTATTATTATTAATTATTATTATTATTATTATTATTATTACTTATTATTATTATTATTATTACTGCCCTGAACCAATAACAAAAATAATAATAATAATAGGAAGGAAAAAATGTCTTTAATGATCGTCTTCAAAGCCTAAAATAAATATCCGTTCTCCTAATTCTTCAGTTATACACAAGAAACTATGCACATGACACTTTAGAATTATGTTATTTATTGCTATTCAGTAAATATTTACTAGTATTAAAACTCTAGGGTGGCTTAAAGTAGATGCTATTCAAACTTTTATAGGTATGATCAAGATTTTAAAAAATGGTTATTGTAAAATTCTGAAAAAGCCAAGGTGGCATCTTCACACACACACACACAATACACACACACTAAACATCTAACACACACACAATACACATCTAACACACTAAACATCTAACAAACACACACTACACATCTAACACACACACTACACATCTAACACACACACAATACACATCTAACACACACAATACACATCTAACACACACACTAAACATCTTACACACACACTATACATCTAACACACACACAATACACATCTAACACACACACTAAACATCTAACAAACACACACTACACATCTAACACACACAATACACATCTAACACACACAATACACATCTAACACACACACTAAACATCTAACACACTCACATTTCATTCACTACACATCTCACACACACACTACACATCTCACTCACACACTAAACGTCTAACACACACTACACATCTCACACACACTACACATCTAACACACTACACATCTCACTCACACACTAAACGTCTAACACACACTACACATCTCACACACACTACACATCTAACACA
>JAOYMR010000012.1:2228054-2233437 GCA_025802075.1 Tenebrosternarchus preto | reverse complement strand
GTGCTGGGCGAGGGCGCGACGGCGTGCTGGGCGAGGGGGCGAGGGCGTGCTGGGCGAGGGGGCGAGGGCGTGCTGGGCGAGGGGGCGAGGGCGTGCTGGGCGAGGGCATTTAATGATGTAAGAGATGAGAGATGTAAGAGAGACAGATGAAGTGAAGCTTGTACCATACGCTGCTTCTCTTCCTACATCACTCTGAACAAAGGCGATGACTCCAATCCCAGAAGCCAGCAAGCCATTACGAAACCAAGACAAGAACCCTATTTAAAACACACACACACACACACACACAGTTGTTGTGTTCTATACCATATCCATACAACATGTGCATCTCATAATACAAAGCTCAGAACAAGCTAAAGCCCCTATAAATGTTGTAATTATGTGCTGTAAAACTGTATATGAATTAATTCATTTGTTTTTAAATGTCAGCTTGTAACAGTTGTTCAACATGTACAGTCCACTGGGAGGCGACAATCATCTGTAACCTTTCGGAAAAATCTTGCTTCAACAAGTTTGCATACAGCATTTTAAAGGAGTGATGAGTCATTTTAGCACCAAAACGTAGCAAAGAGTATTTATGAAAGTGATCTATTTGTACACTTTTTTCTATAAAATGCAGCTCACATGAGATGAAGAATCAAGCTGCTTTATAGTCAACTGAACCGGTTAATACTCAATGTAGCAGGGTCCGCCACATGGAGGTGGCCATGTTTAAAACGGACTTTCACATCCGTGCCACTAGGTGTCAGTATAACGACTGTTTCATAATGTGAAGAAGAATCGTTGGGTCTTATTGCTCCTTTAAAAGCCGTTTACTGTCTTGCATAACTTCCGCCAGGCGCCCTGTACTCAGTTTTCTCCAAAGAAAAATATTTGACAGCCATGGAGGATCGCCTCCTTGTGTAGGTGCTTCCTGGTCAGTTAATTCAGGCCGATCGTAACACAGTACATGACAACCACAGAGACATTTTCCTCGGATGAGTTCATTTAATGGCATCTCTCAGTATGTAAATCCCGATGTCTTTCCGTAGATTATTAACAAATACAGTAGGCTACCGTTTAACCGGCTGATCAGTGCACATGCAGCTTCCGTCAGAACAGAGTGACATCGTACCTGTTTCGTGCGATTTCCTCAGAATCTACGAAGATAATAAAATAATTAGAAAAGATGTCAGTAATGCATTTTACAATACACGTCCAAACTAGGCTTAAGAGACCGCGAGCTGGGTTTGCAGCGTCGCATTTAACGACGACTAACCTGCTAAACTTAAAACGAGGTCTGCGCTAAACGGAGTTTAACGTTACGCGGAGGAAACGTCATTTTAAGCTGCTCTACAACAGTGTGAAACAGGACATAACCACTGCATTCATTTACCAGCGCGTCCGCCTTGTCTAGTTCCGTCAGATGCTGTTGGCTCGGCAGCCCGTTTTTGGCCCACGGTCCTTTCTCCGCGAGCCACCGGTAGGGTCCACGATGGACCTTTCGCGCGGGACTGAAAACATACGGTGGTACGGTGCGTTTCAGGATATGACAGACCGGAGAAGCAATCCGATGTAGTTGCCTACAAGTTAACCAGCTTAGAGTAGCCATTACACTTGTCTTAAGATGCCAAACAAGACCATTACATGACCTCTGAACTTCCCCCACTGAAGACGATTTCTTCCAAGAGGGTGCGCATGCATTCAATGAAAACAGAAGTGGCGCCATCTATGGTTTTTGTTGATCTCGTCTTATTTTTATTATTTATTGTTGTATGCTTTTTGTAGATTCTGTTTATAGATCATCCTACCTGGTACAATATCTTATAAGCAAGAAGTACTAATGGGTAAAAGACGGTTTTAGTTAAAAAAAATTCATAGAAGGTAATACTCGACGTTCATATTTAATTTATCCACAAGAGGGCGCTGCCTTACAAAGAAAGTTTTTAAAACAAACATCCGAAATGTAATAGCATGGTGTACGTTATAGTATGTGTAAAATCACGCCGTAATGCCAGTAATTTCGTAAATTTGCAATTGTACATTTCCTTTTCTGTACAGCAGTGGGCACGCCAAATGTTAAATCTGTTAACGTGAACTGTTACACATAATTTAAAAAATATTTGGAATATCTTAGCTATTTGGAAAGCAGGAGAGAAGCTATGTTTGTGTGTGCAACTTGGTATTTTATGCGTGATTGTATATCTAAGAATGTATGAAAATGTGGGCTAGCTGGTGGCACACTTTCGTGTGTGTGTGTGTGTGTGGTCTTCCTTAGATAAGTGTGAGGCCTCTTCCTCCCTGCTTCTCTGAACTGGGGTCCTTTGTCTCTTTCTCCTAAGGGATATACTGGATCAGCGGCCCTGCCCTACCTGATCGTTCCATAGCGTGAGGACATGAGGAGGAAGTTGGAGAGTCATGGGAAAGCAGAAAATGTGTGTGTGTGCGCGCATGCTCATGTGTGTGTGTGAAGGAAATGAGAACTCTTTGATGTATAGAGCTGCTGAATTCCAAGTCTTACTTCCAATTGTCACGCTACAGTGAGCTGAGAGGACACAGTTCACTGACTGTTATTTTAATCAGACCTCATGTGTGTAAGTCTGATATGGTTTTACTTCTTGCCTGTTAGTGTAAGGAACACATTAAGTTAGAAAAAAAAGAAAGAGAAGCCAGCTAACATTCAAAACGACTTATAATGCCTTACTGAACTTGCATGCAAATAATTTAGTATTTAAATATCATTATTAGAATTATATTTAAATAACAACGTATTTATATGAAGCAATGCTAAAGAACATAAAAAATGAACAAATCCATGCATGTTTTACCACACATTTTGTGTTTGTTTTTATTAAAACAAAAACCAGGACAACTTAAAAATATGCTTTTCTATAAGTGAACTATCAATAAATATCTCTCTTCTTTATCAGCAGTGCTTCTCCCTGAAATCTTGAACATCTTACAAGGCATTAGGTTCCTCTGTTTCATGATGACACGGTTGTATCCATCAGCCAATCCAAACAGTCATATTCAGTTTAACAGATGTAAGGAATGTGTAAGAGTCATTAAAGCAGACATCTGTCAAACCAGATCATCTTACTTAACCATCTTCCTACTTCTTGATCCTAAAACTGCTAGAAAGAAACTACAGCTACATTTTCAGTAGCCTTTCTGTTGCAACTGTGAAAAATCTTGGTATCACTGTTGACTCTGACTCTCTGTTGTTCTCTGTTAATCTTGCATAACAGTCCGGAGTCTCCAAACAGCTGATCTGCAAAAACGGCCCCTTCTGTGTTCTAAGGCTGAAGCTCGGGCCAAGCCTGGCCGCCATGACCCTCCAGCTCAACTCAATCTTTACTCCTGATGAGATGAAAGCCGGTACCCGGGTGTCATGGTGACGTTGGAGGACAGGCCATCACCACCACTATGGCTTCTCCTGCTAGACTGTGAAATGCTAACTTGTTCTCTCCAAACAATCTGAACACCTCTCCCAAATATTTATTAGTCATTTTTTGTCTTATAAGCAATTTTTATAAGTTGTGTGTGTGTTGGAGATTATTAAGTGTTTTATGACCTTCATAGCAATTGTTCTCTCCACTTTGTGTGTTGATCCAGCTATTTTCATGCTTTACCGAGATTCTGTGAGAACAGATCGAGATTCTGTGAGAACAGACCTCTTTAACAGCCCAACTGAAGTCTTGGAAAACACCAGGAAGGAGGTAGAGGTCTGCACCATGGTGACCACAGCTAAAGTGACACGTTGTCCATCATCACAAGCTCCTTGCTGCAACATTGATTCATTTATGATTCCCCCTCACAGTACTGAGTAAAACTCCACTTAAAGACAATGTTCTGCATTTGAACCTCAAATTTATTGTTTCCTTTAAAAATGAAAAGGGTTGGTCTTAAGAGCCAAAACAACAAAGACTTTGTATCTATCAAATACTTTCAATTGCACTGTAGCCTTACAAAATCCAACATAAAACTTTTTTTTTTTCAGCTTTGAGAACGCTAAGTGGAAATGGTTGTCCAACCAAAAGGTAACAATGAACTTCCTGAATCTTCTCCCTATTTAAACAATTCTTCTTAAAGTCCAACAAATATTTCACAATAAATATGTGATCTGTATTCTGACGCACAGATTCATAATGTCACATAAAACACAGTTGCTCAGGTTAAACCCAATGTACTCAAACACCTTTTTATACAGAAATGTACAATGTAAGGCACAGTAGATGAAGTCCTACATACTCATAGAGACATTTGAATTAAATACTGCAAAACTGGGAGAAACTGAGCAAATGTTTCTTTTTTTAAAAATCCCGTTTTAAAACGTTCTATTGCGTCTTAATTGTTGTGTTATACACGACACAAAGCATTTTTCACATGAATTTTCCTTTCATTCAGAATCACAATTTCTACAATAAAGTGCTTTGTTAATGATTTCTGTGACATCTGCAAATAAACTTAACACAGAACGTAGAAAAAGGTGGACCATGATCTCACTGTGCCATGGTGCTACCGACATTTGCAATCCAATGCTGTTCTATAAATAATTCAGTCCAGTCGTTCACACTCTAACCAGGTTTATTTTGACTCCAGACTTGTTTCTTTTCTCAGTGCTTCATGTAGGTTTCATTGACATTCTGCTTTTCTTGAGAACTTTTCTCATTTCTAATGCAAGTGAATCAGGCTCTGAGACGTAGTCTTGAGAATACTGTACTGGGTATCTGATCTCGAGCTTCCCATGGTAATCCCATGATCATGTAAGTGAATGAGAAGATTTTGTAGTGACAACACTGTAATGCACAAGCGTTGCTGGTGAAATACTAAACCTAATTTATAAAATATCCTGATCTTTTGTGAACAGCCTAACAGTTGCATCATGACACCCAAACAGTGGCCTTCTTAAGAATGGAGTTTTTCTGGTTCTAGTTGGTATGCAGGATAAATATATACAGGATTAATATATACCAGTATCTCAAGGTGTAGCTTGTTAGCATTGTACTACAGTCTGATTCAGTATGAATTGTTTGCCTTCACGAAGACAGTGTCTACAAAGCCTTAGCAGAATGAGAATTTGCTCTCAAATGAGAGACCCTGTGAGCTAAAAGCCTTTATCAATTGTTTAATTTTCAGCCATTTTGTTGTTTTATTACCCTTGGAATAAGAGACTGCTCTCTTTTCTGTTTTTTTTAAAGGTGACTCAAGTGCATCGCCATGGATACATAGAAAAGCCTTTTAAAGGCATAGTAGCACGTATCAGTTTTGCTCTCTCAGCCTGATACTCCCCAATCAGAAAAGGCCGTTCAGTTTAAAGGAAGGTTGTTATAGGCAAGGTAAAGCCATGGTAGGGTAGCTGACTTTCACACTGTAAAACACACACACACACACACACACACAC
>JAOYMR010000012.1:2223054-2225554 GCA_025802075.1 Tenebrosternarchus preto | reverse complement strand
ACAAAGCAAAGCCTGTGCTGTTGGGCACAGACAGCTGCACCCGCGTTTAGGACTGGTCTGAGACCAGCAGGAAGGGGGGGCCATGGGCCTCAGATCTCACCTCCACATCCCAGTTCTTATTCAGGTAGTAGATGCACGTGATGCAGCGGCCGTCTCCGTTTGGGTTGTCCACGTGACGCACATATCTCGCACCGTTGCCAGGGTAACATGCCACCATTGCCTGAAGAGGAAAGCAAAGAGGTCATTCGAAGACAAAGTACCGTAATACCTGGGGGGTGTGACAAACAATGTAACATCTGAAAGACAGGCTTTGTTACAGTGTAATTTCTTTCTGAAAGAAGTCAAAGAGCAAACACTTAAATGTAAGGTTTACAGGTGGGCCTGTTCTGCAGGCAGAATTAAATAAAGCACATAATAGTGTGTAACCATGCATGATTTAACAACACATTTTACAATACATTTTCATTTTGCATTATTTCATTTTTCGATGCACAGACAGCTCCCCGGAAATGAGGCTAATGTTAGCAACGCAGATTAGCTTGCAGAAACACAGATCAAGTTGTTCACTTTACAATTGTCAGCCAAAGTAACTGGCCCTTTTAAAAAAATACCTGAACAGGCCTGCCCTCTTTATTAAAGACACACCCCCTCATTGACAACCCGTCTCTTGCATCAAGGTGAATGAACTGTCACACCTGCCTCAGTGCATGTACACCTGAGCTCTAAGAAAATACACTTCAAGCCTTGTTATACTCGCCCATGTTCAATAGCCACACACCAGAGTGGGCGGAACCATCTCTACACCCGCTGCTTCGTCAGTGGGCAGAGCCCTCTCTACACCAGTAAAACAGAGAGTAGAAAAAGCCCCACCCCTGTACCCCTACAACACTTGGATTCACATTTAACACCAGGAGGGGGCAACTCAACTGAGACAAGTGTAATAAAATACATTTAATAAAGAGTGTAATAAAATACATGACCCCACTAAGAAACATCTGCACATGAGACTACAACTTACTTACAAAACTAACTTATTCATGCACACTGAGCTGATTAAATGGGTTTAGGCAGTTTGCATTAAGACGTGATGATGTCATGGTACTACGCTTTTAGTATCTGGCTCTACTATTGCAGGGGTGCCTTTAGTTTTGTGTGCCTGGAATTTGATGCCTGTGTTCATACCACGGCTAAGATGAAGGACGTGTCTGGGCGGAGCCACTGAGCGTGCACTCCCACTGTCCGCCGCAGTTGCTCGCGGTTACGCCGTCATGGTTACGGCGTCATGACAGGGCTGTTCCAGTTGCCCCCGACAGCCCCACGCACTCTGATGAAGCTTTATCACGCCCCAGAGAGAAGAAGATGAGCAGCCCTCTCCAAACAAGCTCTTGTCCTCTGTTGGTTCACTCTTATCACTCCTCTGCCCCTCCCCAGAGCAGGGGGTAAACACAGCCTCACATGCACATGGGCGTCTGCCCTCGAGGGGGTAAAAGTATGGTGCACAACCCCACGCGACTCACAGAAAACACCTACACAACAACAGTTTCCCTGCATCTCACCTGCACAAGTCTAGAGGTAGGCAGGACAGGTGTGAGCAGGGCCAGTGATCAGTAGGGGTATGTGTGGGGCTCAGGGGTAAATAGGGGCAGGTGTGGGTAGAACCTGGGATAAGCTGGGGTAAGTCTGTATTTACTGTAAATACTACTGTGTGCACAGTGTGTTTCTTTGCCCTGCAGTCAATACAGGCGAAGAGAACAAACTCAAACCGTGTATTTTTGTATGGTGATTACATCTTCACTCATCCCTTTGTATTTCCTGGCTTTTTTCCCTCCCACACACCTATTATGAACTTTGTATACATGCCAGCCGCAAACAGACAATGTCCGACACACACACACACACACACCCAGCATGGAGCAACCACAGCATGGAGTATGAATAGTAAGAGTTATTACAGTCACTGTGTGAGTGTTTGTGTGCGAGGTACTTTAAAAGTATCTAGTTGTGCAGGAGTTCTGGAGGAGGTGCTCTGAAGGAGGTGCTCTGGGAGCCCTGGGGAAGGGGCTTCTCTGTTGACAACTACGAAGGTTCCTTGTTAGAGGTGTTTACAGAGTGAACATCCTTCTGGGACCAGCTAATGACAGCGAGGGTGGAGCCTCAGAAACGATTCTCAAACAACAACCCCTTTTTATGAGGCAGGAGAAAAACAAACAAGACAACAATAAAAACAATAACAAACAAAAAGACATCAGTAAACCCACTAGGCTTCGCCTTAAAGGCAGTCCGTATAGTCCTGAGGCAGTGTTTACTAACGTGTAGAATCAGCCTGTAAATGAACTGTAAATGAACAATTATTTTGTAAAACTGTTTAAAAACACCACTGCATTGTGTTCACCACTGCATTGTGCTCACCACTGCATTGTGTTCACCACTGCATTGTGTTCACCACTGCATTGTGCTCACCACTGCATTGTGTTCACCACTGCATTGTGTTCACCACTGC
>JAOYMR010000012.1:2186919-2205652 GCA_025802075.1 Tenebrosternarchus preto | reverse complement strand
GGATAATAAAGCTTTATTACATCCCAATTCAGAGTGTGTTACATAGACATGGATAATAAAGCTTTATTACATCCCAATTCAGAGTGCGTTACATAAACATGGATAATAAAGCTTTATTACATCCCAATTCAGAGTGTGTTACATAGACATGGATAATAAAGCTTTATTACATCCCAAGATCTCTCACCCCGGGAAGGGATTTACTCATTTTTATTTATTTTTTTATTTTTTTGCAAAAAAAAAAATTGACAAAAACAATTCAAATCAAGTTAAATATAGTTTATTTAATTATGAAACTATAGTCAAATAAAGATAAAATAAAAATATAGAAATAAAAGTTAAACGCAATAAAAATATATAAAGTGCATAAAATCAAATTAAACACAGTGTTACTCATAACTCTCTTAACCACAGATGAGGTACTCTGGTATTTTCTTCTTCTTCTTGTCTGTTTGTCTTGACTACACTATTCAATACAGATACATGTAAACATTTATAGTCATATGTTTTACAAACCTAAACAAAGTGAAGGTTGTGTTTTAACATTGTTGTTGTTTAAACAGATAGCATGAAGGTCTCCACTCCCAGTGCTGCCTATATATACTATCTCAGTTATGTCATTTATCTCAGTTATGTCATTTCAAGGCAAGCAGAACACAGGTTACACAGTGGACAAACACACAAATTCACAAACACACACACATGCCAAGTCACCTACTCAGTGGTCTTTCTTGTACTAAATTGCACACTGTCACAATCCATCATCATTATAGTTGTGTTGTAATGTTAACAAAACAACACATAAACTAAACAACACCACACAAAACAACACAAACTAAACACCATACAAAAGAACACAAACTAAACAACACCACACAAAACAACACATAAACTAAACAACACCACACAAAACAACACATAAACTAAACAACACCACACAAAACAACACAAACTAAAGTAAACAACACAAAACATTAACAAAAGGAATAATTGATTGTACATATAACACAGTTTAACAGATATTAACTGGAACTTGGTGACCTTTGTGTCTGGGGGTATATAACACAAACAGCCCTTCTGTGAGGCTCTACTAGTCATTTAGACGTTCTTGATTCATGTGCCAGAATGAAGGACTGTAAAAACAAGTGAAAGGGTTTAACTGGGTTTTACACTCTATACCAACAGAAACACTGTTAAACAAACACATCCTGGGACAGAGGTCAAATTCAGCAGTATGTTCATTCTTTATTAGTCCCATGAAAAACGCCTCAAATTAAAGTATGAGAACACAAGAACACAAAAGCACAAATCACTACGTAGCAAAAGACGTCATACCTCAGGCACAATTCTTATGAGGAATCACAGCACCAACAGCAGTGCCTTACTTCCTTACTCGATCATTTTTTTTTATCTCTTTCTTATACAGAAAACGTACTTTTCTTATATTGCATCCCTGCCAAAAAGGTGACACATGTACAGTACCAGACAAACATTTGGATACACTGGACTGACTGTATGTTTTTCATATATATGTATGTATGTATGAAAAACATACTTTCAGTCCAGTGTATCCAAATGTTTGTCTGGCACAAAAATCCAAAGATGATTCCAGGTGAGTAAATGCAGTGTACTTTAGTAAGATTACCAGTTAACTTACCTGGAATCATCTGTTTGTGTGCGTGTGTGTGTGTATTCTATAATATATAACATATATAACATTAATTTTACATGTCCTGTCAGTAAGTAGTATGCAATGATAACTTTGATCATTCTGTTTCAATATTTTGATGTCTTTAAGTATCAATAAACATGACCAAATGGATTAACTGATATCATATGACTTAAAACAATGTAAGGGCATGTACAGAAACCTGGGAAACAATTAAAATCTAATTTCATTTGTCCAAAAAAATCTGTCTGTAATTTGTCAAAGCTCAATGGCTTTCCATCGTCTTTAAAAAAACGACAGGAGGTCTGGGCTGTACTGCCACCTAGTGGCTATGAAGTCAACAGTTTATTGTTATATGCACAGTTGCGCTGTACAAAGTTCTTTCATACCAATAAAGTTTAGTAAAGAAATATTACAGAATCTTCAGTAGTCTGGGTCACGCAAAAAGTTAGTCAAAAACCACCGATATCAAACAATATTACAGCAAACCAGTGCACCTTTTTAGTTATGACAGGTTGTCATGCCCAGTATCTTGCATAAATAACCCTAACCCTGAAGATCAAAAAGGTCAGCTAAGAAAAAAAGTGCTCAAACCCGCAGTGCTCCTGGGCCTTAGAGCCAGTCCTAAATATGTAACATAGTTGTTTTTGCACTTCACATATGGTTCCCCTGAGTCCTGACAGGTGGACTTACCTTCTGTTTACCAACACAAAACTGGTCAAAAGACCAACCACAAGAAATAAATAAAAATCATTGAAGAGTTTTTTTTCCCTTTTTTAGCAGACTGTCAAATGTTAGACAGCAGGGCATCTCCATCTATAGACCCCATTCAGACTGGCCCTGAGGTTCATCTCCATCTAGACCCCATTCAGACTGGCCCTGAGGTTCATCTCCATCTAGACCCCATTCAGACTGGTCCTGAGGTTCATCATCTATAGACCCTTCAGACTGGCCCTGAGGTTCATCTCCATCTAGACACCATTCAGACTGGCCCTGAGGTTCATCTCCATCTAGACCCCATTCAGACTGGCCCTGAGGTTCATGTCCTCCTGATATCTGCAAGAGGACAAGCATGTACTACACAGTGAGAAGACTTCAATAATTCATTTGCACCATTACATTTTTACACAAGAATTTAACTTTGAAGAAAAAAAAAAAACATGATACCAAATACAAGTTCTTTTTATTTTCATTATTTCAAATCATGATTTAATTGGGAGAATTAAATGTCAATGTCAGCCTATTAAACACATACAATGCTTCTTTATCCCATTAAAAAAAAAAAAACCTGGACAAACTTCAGTATACCCTGTGAATAAATACCACATATATTTTATAAGCCCCAGTTTAACATGGAGGCAAAATAGACAACATATAGACCCAATTTAACAGATGGCTGATCTCAGGTGACCAATTACAGTGAAGGACGATACACATCCAAGCTTAAAACCCATGATGTATATTAGTCAGGTTAAAGTTACTTCATGTAAACACAATTACACCACACTCCTTGGGCTTTCCAGGTCTGTGCAAAAACATAGGGAGATGTGGCTAGGAGTTAGTTCTGGCACAGGTCTATATCCATGGAGACCACCTATCCAGACATACTCGAGGAGTAACCAGGCAACGTCACCCTAAGGCAGCTTAGGAACACACAACAATGGAGTGAGCATCACTCAGAGAAGTGAATACAGCTACTTGGAGTAAAAACAGCAAACTTAATGTTGTGGTTTTGACAGTGCTGTGGTTTTGACAGTGCTGATACAAACTGAGATACATTAAAGTAGAAAAAATTATAACAATAAAAAGTGTGTGGGGGCTCAAATCAACGTGAATTGTCAAAATCAAAGCAGTAAATCATAAAAACCTAAACAAAGAAACATTCTTAGCAAGTGATGGAATTATTCCACATGACTGATTAGTGTAAGATTTAGCTGTTGAGGTTCTGAGCAGCCTGTACCAACTCCACAGTTCAGGGGAGAAGTTAAGAAAGGCAAAGAACTGCACTGGACATAAGGCAGGGTTTGGGGTGGGCAGAGTCTCTCCAACACCTGGTCTGAGACATGAACAATACTGCTGCAGGTTGGGCAGAATCTGAAACACACCAAGGAGCAAAGGAAAAAAAAGAGTGCAAGGTAGAATTAGTCTAACGCATCACACCGACACGGTCAGTGATCTCATGCAGCAGTGGGTGGAGAGTGAGTGTCCTGGCATTACCAGTTAAGAGGGAAGGGCACTTACGCTGCCAGCTGCAGGGTCTTAGTCTTCTGTGGCACACATCCCTTTAACTGGATCCTTTTCTCTCATCTGCAGAGACAGGGCATAAAGGCCAGTCGAATCTGAGACCTACACACTTTCAGCATGGCAGGGTTATTTACTGTATTAATGAAAACTGTGCTGATACTTCACATGGCTTTGATGAATACAGCATCATTCATTTTAGTTGATAAAGATCAGCCACATAGATGTGTACTATATGGAGATATATTTTTAATCAACAATGTCTTGAGAAAGATGATCAGATTCATCAGTTAAGACATTTAATTCATAAAGAACAAAGAACCTTATCTAGCTCCTTTTGGGTCTCCTCTTCCATCCGCCGAATGTCCTCCATTGTCAAATGAATCCACTTATCAATCCAACAGAACAGCTGTCTGTGGAAGTTGGTAAACAGACGCTTCTCTTGCTGAGAATCACAGGGGGGAAAAAAAACAAGCAAACACAAACACTCACATTTGGATCTCATACAAACCACACATGCAGCAGGTGAATGAAAACTTTCTTATAAAACTGTACACGGATGTGTGTGGGAGACAGTCAGCCCGCCTGGTCCACACCCTACCTTGTGGATGAAACCCTCTACTTTGTTCTGCAAGCCAAACCACTTAAACTTGACAGTAACGAGTTTGTAGGCGCACATGTGAGGGCAGTCAGACCTCTGACGAAGCTCGTTCTGCAACAGGGAAAGACACAGAGCTGGAGGTCTGACTCAGACAGAACGCTGACGCATGTGAACCTTTCTATCGCTAGCGATCATGAGGCAGCAAGTTTAAGGCACATCATGCATACTTTCCATTCTGGCCCTAAAGGTCCCCGGCCAGTTTTTGATGACTTGAACGTAGCTGGATCCTCGTCTGGTTTGTAGTCCTGTAAGGTGGAAAGACGAGAAACGAAAAAGACGGAGAAGACCAATTTGACAAGGAGTTAAGTGTCTCAAAAGTAAGTTAAAAATATATATATATATCAATAAAATAAAAATAACTGGCAGTTGCTTCCTTCAAAGCCTAGTTTATGTTCTGATCAAGCCTTGCCCTGTAGTGGCTGAGTGCATAATGGGATTTTAGATGGCAATTGTGATGGAGTGATTCATCTGAAGTTCTCTTGAAAATGCCTCATAGAAACTGACAGTCTAAATTTACATCATTTAAGAAAACGTGTAAGGAACATAAACACAGACTATCTATTAGATTAACCTAAAGGACCAGGTTTAAGGCCCAAAGCAGCTTCCCCAACGTTCTTGTCATACAGATTCAGAGGCTCTGCTCCTGAAGAATATCAGCAACCAGATGACAAAATGCTGCATGTGTTTGACGACTGTACACTTCCAAAGAATCTAAGCTTGGGTCCAGCTGCCTGGCCAGAAACACACCGATTATGAACCTCTGCAATGCAAGCAACACACATCAATTCACTCACCTTAGTCTCCACCTGTTTACTGTCTGCAATGTCGATGTGGACCACCTCCACCTTCTTCCACGTTTCTGGGTCTAGCTTATGTACCTGTGCAAACCACATTCAACAACACAAGACACAGAGGAAGGTTACAGACTACTGGCTCCCACCATTCGAATCATCACCACCATCCCTGCAGTTACATGTGAAGCAGATTGGATTAAGATGAGTAATGCAAACTCACATTTTCTTGTTCTCCAAAGTCAGGCTTGTGCCATGTCTCAATCATGATCATAAAGTTATCCTTCATGTACTCATTCTAGCAGAAAGGAAACCACACACACACACAGACACACAGGTGGCAGGTTTTGTGTTTCAATTCATGGAAAGGTAAGATAATCTCACATGCTCTGTTTGCATGCCAAAATATAACCTAGCATGTTTGGTTAATTATATATGAACCACAAGCTAGAAATGATTCTTGGTGAAGCCACAAGAATATTACACTACATACTGTAGAGAACTACTGATAAAATAAGGTACATGACATTACTTACTGTGAGAACTACAGATGGAGGTTGGAAGAATAACACATGGAAAAGAAACAATTTAAAAGAGTTTAGTGTTAAAGACTTCATAGAAAACTGAAGACTAATGCTTTGAGCATAATTAAGCAACCAAGTGTATTTGTGGTCTTTGAACGGAGTAAATATTTATTTCTTAACCGTAACAGCTGGGAAAGGGATGTGCCGCACGTTAGAGGAACTCACCTGTGCGGCAGTATGGATAAGCGTTCCAGGCCTTCTCATGAATATTCAGAGCAGAGGACGGAGCAAGCATTCGGACAAATGTTGGTACTTTACTACACGAAAGAAAAATAGAGAGAGAGAGGGAGAGAGAAAGACCCATCAGAATAACTGAGTACATTTATCCACTACATTACATTTATGGCATTTGGCTGACGCTTTTATCCAAAGCGACTTACAATTGTAACTGAATACATCTTGAGCAGTTGAGGGTTAAGGGTCTTGCTCAGGGGCCCCAACAGTGGCAACTTGGCAGAGGTGGGGTTTGAACCAGCAACCATCTGATTACTAGTCAAGTGCCTTAACCAGTGAGCTACCACATTACTGTACAGCAAAGTATTAAGTATTGCGCTGTGGACAGTGGTGAGTGTTTACCTGTGTAGGTGGTAAATCTTGTGTGTGTACTGCCCCTTCTCTCCATCCTCCTTCTCATAGGGCTCATTCTTCAGCACCTCCACCCCCTCTCCTCCTCCAGTCTCATTTTTACTGGCTTCGGCCACAGAGTACAGCTGTCCAACCTGGTACTGCAGAGCATCAGAAACAGCAGAGCTCTGTCCACATGGGGCCACAGTTCAGGGAACTTTACACTGCAGCTAAAAGGGATGATGTCTGCAGTACCAAGTGTGAGAATGTTCTATACTGTAGTAAATTCATAAAAACGTTTTGAGTCATGACATTGCGTTTAAAATGAAGACAACCCTCAAAGGCACTGATATGATGTGAAGACATGTGATACAAAGTGACCTATGACCAACAGTGTGACAACTTGTGCTGATCATCACAGACCTTGGGATAATCCTATTGAGTGAACATCATAAAGTAACGCTTCTAGCAGGCAGACCATCGATTTAAAAAAAGAAAAATCAGCGACTCAAAGGAACCCAATGTTTGTGTTACTTATCAAGTTGCTGACCTATGACCCACACCAGTCTTGGGACTGGGCACACACATCTAACATCAGGCAGAGGGCCTTCACAAAGGACTCCACATACACAGGACCTTCACAGAGGACTCCACATACACAGGACCTTCACAGAGGACTCCACTCACTTTCACGACTGTAAAGAATGACTAAGCGGTAGATTTGATTTACTGCTGGCGGTTTGATCCTAAGTCTACATACAAACAAGACTCGTTCACACAAAGCATCTCTGAAACCAGTTAGCTACACAGCCAAGTCAAACACCACACGATGCTCCAGCAAGATACGACGAGACAACCAAAACAACACATTAGAGGTTAAATTATAACTTCCCATAAGGAAATATATTTGTTTTATTTTTACTTTACTCAAGTTTCTTTCACATAAAGACAGGCTTTGTTTAGCCGGTCTTTATGAAAAGATGCCACTATACATCCTAAACCTGACTAAACCAAATAACATCAAGTTATTCTGGTTGGAATCTGACAAACACAGAACAGGTGACTTTAGTACAACTCCTTGTTTGGATGAAGTACGGTGACAAATTTTCTCGATAAATGTAATGCCATTTGGCGTTTACGGCCTCCTTCTCATCTTTTCAGAGCTGTAACGCAGACATACAGCTACAGTAACCATTTCAAATATGGACTCTGGTAACAATCAGGGAGAAACGGGGCACCCAGGCGCTTAGCACGCACTCCACAAAGGTCTGAGCGGGAAAGTAGAGGGGACAGAAGGGCGGGAATCCCGTGCCCACCGACGCCACGCACGTGAGGGTGAACGGTCAGGGTCAGGTTAGTTAAAAGAAGAAAACCAGCACTTACCTCTTCAACGGAAATTGGAAGGACAACACGACTGAAAAACAGAAGTAGTCCAGTTACAGAATCAGCGAAGACAGAAGGAGTCCAGTTACAGAAGACGAGATCTAGCTGCTACTTTTATTTAGTCAGTAGAAGTACAGGTAACTCCATGGTCCTACACCAGTTAACCTAGCCAGGCCATTTGCTTGGATCAAATGTGTTTTTTAAAAAGCAGCCCGTTGACTCTGACATTAAATGGGATCTCAATTAGTTCAGTCACTCAGGTATATCTTTCTTAATGCCACTGAAGGATTCAACAACATGAATATTCGTGTTATCGCTACAATTCCACTGAAATAGCTTTGGTAGCAAATAACTGTCGTCGCGCTTCTGGAACAACAGGAAACGGTCACTTGATAAGTCCGTAGGTAAATGATCACACACACAACTGTGGCCTATTCAACATAAGCTTTATGATTAAAGCTTTCCGACAGGTAGTGTCGGAATTTATCGTGCGATTACTCAAAAACAAATCACCGAGACATACTTAAACTATTAATCTGTGCGATGAGGAACATTCATTGTAGCTACACAGCCTTACATTAACACGACATACGCGTGACAGAATGGTTGCTAACTTGTGACAATCACTCATGGCACAACATGAATGAAAATATAATAACTAGCCTAGTAAAATAGGCTAGATATTTTTTTATTATGCTAAACTGCACGGGAATTTGCAGCGCAACGTACTGTTATCTTACAATTGTAACGTTAGCTCGCTAGCTAGCTACCCATCTCCTCTTGCTAGCTAATTTGATTATCAGATGTCAACAGCATCAACAAGCTATAGTTAGCTCGGGTTAGATTATAATAGCTAACAGGCTAGGATAGCTAACTAGCTAGTCGCTGTAAATAGCAGTTAAGTTCCAGTGTATCAAATGTGCCTCGCTGTTCGTTCCTAATGAATGCATCTGTTCTAACGCTAACCAGAACAAAAACTCATTTAGTGACATAAAAACTTACGTACATCAAACAAAGTGTTAATTTATACTAGCTAGCAAACTAATGTCATTTTTTTGCTGACACCACCCATTTTCTTAGCTGGCTACTTTTGTAGCCAGCTAAGTAGTCTTTTGGTGGTCTATTTAGTAGCTTAGTTACCTTAAAAGCAGCGTTACTTACTATTCTTTAATGATCATCTTCTCAAACTTTTATAGTTGTCCGCAACATTCGTAGGTTAAAATGAAACTTCCCCCTTGACAACTCTTTCTTCCACCTAAAGACGTTTCCTTCCAAGTTCCTGAATTTCTTATTTCTTTAAATGCATTTCCTGAAAGATGTCGAAGGGGCGCGGAGTTGTCACGGCAACCACACCCACACGTAAAGATATTCACGGTGAACTCGTTCGTGATTGGACAGATCAACACAGTGGCCTGTTCATGGGTGGTGAACGCCACACCTCGCTGTGGTATCTTACATCTAAAACAGTGCTCGTTAAAGAGAAGGCAGCTCTGGTTGCCCTATACTCTGTGTTTAAACAAATGTTTTCTCCACACATTTTAAAGAATAGAAAAGTATTGGGTGGAGTGCGTTTAATGCAGAATATCCGTTTGAACCTGTTCTCGACCCCAACCAGCTCTTCGGGTGCTTATGTCTACTGGACAAACACACCAAACAGGTATCACTCCATTCTCCGCCTTGTACTGACAGTAAGCTCCTCAATACAGGTGTGGGTTAGTGACAGTGAGCAAGAAAAAACCTCCTAAGAGCAAGAGGAAGAAACCTTGAGAGAACTAAAAAAAAAAAGTACTGATAGTCTATTCCAGGTTTTTTGAAGTCTTAGACTAGATATGTGTAGTTAAGTCCACAAACCATCTGGCACAGGACCGTCTGATCAGGGTGAAGGAGAAGTGGATGTCTGGGCCGCAGCAGGGGGACATCAGGGGGAACCACAGCAGCTCAAACGGGTTGAGTCTCAGCAACAGCATGACACCAGGAAGGGATGTACCTTGGGAGAAAGAGAGGATAGATTATTAGGCATGCCTTTAAACTAAGGTGTGTAAATCAGACATTTGTAAGGGATCACTGTGCAGGGATGGACTCTGGCAGATCTAGCTATGGCAGCACAGGTAAAAGGACCAGAAGGAAACATAAGCATGAACATCAGCACTCTGCTGCTTCTAGTCCATAAACTTGAATGACAAGAAATAGGTGAAGTGAAGCACAATGATCTAAGATGAGAGGTATTAATAGAATGTCTGACTATACAAATAGGTTTTCAGCCTTAAATATTGAGACTGTATAGGAAAAGGCTTTGCTCCATGCGCTAGGTTTCCTTATTCAAGATACTATTAAAGAGCTGCACCTTTTGATCTAAGCAGACGTGGCGGATCATAGTGAACTAGGAGTTCGCTGAGGTACTGTGGGGCAAAACCATTCAAGGCTGTGTTGATCAATAATCAATATGAAATTGTGCTGGGAGCCAATGCAGTGTAGCTAATATAGGAGTAATATGGTCAAACCTTCTAGCTTTACTGTAGTGCAGTACAGTAGTCCAGTCTAAAAGTTTTAAATGCATTGACTGACTTCTCTGCATCATTTGTTTCTAATATTTTCAATGCTTCTGAGAGGGAAAAAGGTTGTCCTAAAAATTCAGACAAGAGTTTGGGATCCATGATTACACCAAAATATTTAATCGTTAATGATAGTGTGATTGGGAGACTATCAAAGTTTGTTATGCAGTTCCTCAATGATATTGAGATGATAATTGTCCTGTGGTTTGGCAGAGATTTTGTAAGTGAAATTTTTTTCTAGGATATTTACTGTGTTAAAGCTAAGTCTTTAATCAAATATATATAATTCATAGACAAGATTACGATGGACTCAGTACCCATTTCATTAGAAACCTGCATTTAGTTGCATGGATATTTCTCTTACAACCTTTTGGTAATAACTCTAGCAGTATTAACTCCAGTAGTAATAACTCCAGTAGTAATAACTCCAGCAGTATTAACTCCAGCAGTAATAACTCCAGCAGTAATAACTCCAGCAGTAATAACTCCAGTAGTAATAACTCCTGTAGTATTAACTCCAGCAGTATTAACTCCAGCAGTAATAACTCCAGCAGTATTAACTCCTGTAGTATTAACTCCAGCAGTATTAACTCCAGCAGTAATACATACACTCGTAGGACAACAGCCATGTTATTGTCACTACTGATGAGAATTGTCTCCCATCCCAGTAATATCCAATCAGCGGTGTGACCATTGAAAACCATCAAACAGTGTCCAGTGCATGTAGACAGAAGTGATATGGGCACATATACCCTTAAACTCAAATCACTGACTGTTTATATTCTTAGTCACATAAGAAAATAACATTCAGGTTTTTTTGGTGTTTAACACATGCAGTCATGACACACACAAACTGACCCAGGCTAACATTTTTATACAAATTATTTTGAGATTATGTTTATTTTTCATATATGGAACAGTTAATAAAAAATCAATACCTGCTAAATACTGATATACATAAAAGTAACAGAGATGAACATACAGTCTTGAAACTAAATATTTTAATGAACACAGAACAGCAAAAAACAATGAAAAAAGATGAAACAGTTAAAAAAAATGCTACATTTAAATGATCTATAAAATGTGTCGGAACAATAACATTGGCGTATCTGATCTGCTGATAGATTTTTTTCTACACTCCTGGGACATAAATATCATCTTTACACATTTGTACTTTTTGTAATTAATCTGTCAATCAAACATACAGATTGGGACAATTTGAGGTCATTGTAATATGGACAAATGGTAAAGATTTAAGGTGTGGCAGTGAAAAGGTGCTTTTTCTTCCAGTCAAACAAACATAAAATTCTTGCTCCCGCATTCATTGCACGTTAGTACAGTATTGCATCGATAGAAAGTTCTGCCTGCAATACATAGCCATGATCAAGTCAGTAAAAGCAGTCCATCTGGAACTCATGCACACTCTTCACTCTCTAATGTCCTTTTAGGGAACATATCCATGCAAAGAGAAACAAAAAGGTTAGGATGAGAGATGGACCTGTTTCTGTACACTGCTCTGTGTGATTAGGACAAAGAGAAAGAAAGGCAGAGAGAGAAAGACAAAAGTGGGTGATAGAAAATCAGAGTGAAACATCTCCAGTGAAACTCTGGATGAGCAGCTATGGCTGCCTACATCCTACAGCCACCTGCTTTAAACAAGATGTACCAGTGCCAGTGGTTTTACTGCATTACTCCTTCTAAGACCCAAGTAATGGCCATGTCTCTCAGTGACACTCATATCACCCTACAGAATGTGTGACAAACAGGTCGATCAAATTATTAATGGCCAGGACAGGCATTGCAGTAATGGAAGGGTTAACATCATGAAAGTATGTTAAATTTTCCATATAAAATCTCATCTCAAATTGAGTGTGCTGCGTTAGACACAGGGAGATGCTGAGGTAAAGAAAATAAATGTATCAGTTCAGCACTGAGAGTTTATCAGTTCAGTGCTCGGAGTGCTTCATGTCAGATGTGGGCCTGAGCTCTTAAAGAAAGACAACACCCAATTATTACACTGAACTAACAGTGCAGCCCAAAGGGTCTGAGCAAGAGTCATGGCATCAAAGAAATTTCAAGTGTTTTTCTTGAATTTAATACAAAATGTCAGTACTTCATTACTGAACTGAAGTTGAAGTAATACTAGGCCATGATACATAGTGTAACTGTATTCCTGTAATTGATTTTAGAAAGCACCATGTGGGTAAACACCAACAGACTAGCATCTTTGAGAACAAACATGAATCTTGATTGTATATGTGCTGGTTTTATACAGCTGTATATAGGGAAGATGCCGCTCCACACAGACAAGCAGAAACAACTCTGCCATGCTAACCCCTCACTGAATACAGGAACATCGCCTCTACAGATTGCACATTTTACACACTATGTCGTTTCTCTCCAGAAATGTGCATAGACACACACATACACATTGTCACAAGATAGAGTCCAACTTGAACAGAGACATATTGCAGGTAAATACATTTTGATAAGAACCATTACTAACCTCTGATCTTACACAAATAAAACATATATAGAAACATAAGAAAAACAGTGGCGTGCACAAATGTCGTGCTAACAGGTGAACCCTTGCCTGTAGTAGATGACCTGCTGAAAGAGCAGGAGGCTGTGAACACCCTGGTGAGCCGTTCAAGACCTACAGTTTAATACGTCTGCAGTGCGGCATGGCACTTTATTGCTAGTCTCTGTCATATGTGGATCTATGAAGTTACAGTATCCTGCCCATTATTGGATATTTGCTGTTGACTGAACAATATCAAATTCTCACAAAGCAAAACGTAATGGTCTCAGTTCAGCATAATCTTTCCGTATGGTATTATAATACATTACAATACTTGGTTAGCATATTGCAGTGTAGTCCATTTCGCATGGATTACTGTGTCCTCATTCAGATAAATAAACGTATTTGTTTGGTACATTATCAGAACTTTCTGAAGCTGCATGCCAAGCCTAAACAAGGCCTACATATCTTGAGACTGAAGAAAACCTTGAAGAAAAAACCAAAACTATTAGTAAAATGTTGCTTTGACATGATTTCATCCAGGTACATGCAGTTCATGTCCAGTGTGCTGCTCCCAGAACAGGCCACAGCCTCGCGGCCCCACTGGGTTGGGAGCTGCAGTGCTGGCCTGTTCTCGCTTTTATTACTTATCTCAGAAGAGTGTGAGTACTGATCTGGGATCAGGTTTTGTGACTGTAAACAGAGGAGGGGCCAGAGTTGAGAGCTGAAGCGAGGGTCGTGACCTCTGGCAGCAGAGCGTGACTGAATCCGCCTGTGACGTCTGCTTCTGGGATGAGTCATCCTCAGAACGGAGAGGATGCCCTGTTGTGCTTTCCCAGTCTATCCCTGTCTTTCCCTTCCTCTGTTGCATGAATAAAAGGAATCCAATTCAGAAGATCCCAGAGAGAAATAGAAGTTGAGAGAGTGAAAGTTCCTCTCCCTGCTTGCCTCTGCTGTCCTCTCTCCTGTTTTGTGGAGAAGTGTAGATTGCCTGTGTGTGTGCGTGTGTGCATGGGCAACGTCCACTTTAGTGATGAGGGTAATGTGAGCCTGTCGGTGAGTCGTGTGGAAGGTGCATGTTGGCATCAGGTGCAGTGGCTTTGGATTTCACAGTGTTCAACCAGCGCACTTGTGTAAGGGGAGTGTAAACATGTTTGAGTGTGTGGCACATTGTGACAACAAGAGCTTAACTGCTTTGGCTGGTGTGTGTGAACGTGTATGTGCTTTTGTGAGCAACTGGCTGAGCAGAATGATGATGTGTGCAGATGTATAAAGGGAAGAGGAAAGCAGGATGTCTCTGAGGTGTGTGTCTCCCCCTATCTCCATCTGGGCCCTGCCGGCAGTGCACACACATGGCCTCACACGCAGGCCTGTGGGTTTGTGCCGTTGGTGATCTGCGCGTAGATCTTGGGGTCGTCTTCGCGCTCCTGCTTCTGCCGGCGCAGCTGCTTACCGTAACAGAGCAGGTAGCAGGGCAGGCAGAACCCCAGCAGGCTGAGGACCAGCAGGCCCACATTCACCTGCACAAACATGCACACACACAGCAGGTAGTCAATGTCTGCCTGCTGTTTCACCACATGTTACTGTTCACCACATTACTGTGAATGTTGCTTGGTGTGCAGTGTAAATCAGATGCAGAGTGGACACGAGAGCTCAGGTGGTGGTGTGGTGGTGCTGGGTGTGGATAGATGGTGTTGGAGGGTGAGTGAATGCTGGTGGAGGGTGGTGCTGGGGCGTGTGGGGCTAGGGGTGGCAGTGCTCACCCAGAGAGGGTCTCTCTCCAGAGGGCCCATCATGGCCATGAAGAGAGGCTGCTGGAGAAGAGCGAAGAGGGCGCTGATCAAAGACTGCATGCCTGTCAGACTGCCAAACTGGGAGGAAGGGTACCTACAGAACAGAATAAACAGTATAAATCACATAAAAAAACAAAACAAAACAAAGCAAAATAGGCTTGTGGACTTACACAGCAGCATATAAGCCCCCCACAGCAGAATGGATGAATCCTCTCACAATAGTGTGCAGTACAAAGGACAAAATCTGTAAAGAGAGCAAGAATGTTTCTCTTGATGCTTAAATAGTAACTTGAAGGGCAGACCTTAATATAGAATTGCAATGACAAATACATCCACAAGGGGGCACTGTGTCACAACACTGCCCCCACTGGAACAGCTGCAGTAACATGTGAGTGGAAATGCACCACTTGGTCTCCTGTCTGTTTTGAAAGCTGTGAGTGCATTTTTCCATTACCTGGAGAGGCAGGTTGGGGATCAGGCAGGTGACACCAAAGCCCACCAGCAGCATGTTGGTGAAGATGAAGGCTCGTGTCGCATTGCTGATCTTCTGGATCTGTTTGTCACGCTTCTTTGGCTGGGTGGGGTCCCTAAGAGCATGAGGGAAACACAAGCAGGAGGTTTACCAGCAGTCCACCCACCCTGTCAGCTGCTACCTGACGCTCTGGTTTGCACTCGAGTGATTGGTGGTCTCACTCACTTGGCAGTTTGTTTCTCACTGTCATCCTCACACTCTTTGAGTCTCCAGTCCATGACGTAGCCAATCACTGGAGCAGTCAGAAGACACAGCAGCTGCAGTACTCCAAAGATAGAGGTATATGTGCTCACTGAGAGAGAGGGAGGGGAGGGGAGAGAGATGCAGAGACAGAGTAAGCAAAAGTCATCTTACCTATTGCTTTATTAAAACAATGAGTGAGTGAATTCATATAATGGATGAGTGATGAGCTGAAATCTGTGTTTTTACATGGCAGTATGGATCAATATGAGTCAATAGAGAACAATGTGAATCAGTATAGATCAACAGGGATTCTTATTAATATATATGAATCTATATGAATCAGTATGACTAAGTGTTGAAGGCAAGAGAAGGAGATGTAGGAGAGAGGATGAAGAGTTTAGGTCAGATCCAGCCACTGGTCTTACCCACTGCCATCCTCTCCACTGAGAAGGCATTGAGGCACAGGACACAGACAGAGCAAGAGGAGTTAGTGACATGGAGCAGAGCCAATAAGGAGTGAGCGCTTGTGTATCATCAGTGTGTGTGAGCCCAGCGCAGTGCAGCAAGGCAGTGTGTTTGAGTCCAGCACAGTGCACTGAGGCACTGTGTGAGCCCAAAGGCAGTGAGTCAGTGTGTGTGAGCCCAAAGGCAGTGAGGCAGTGTGTGTGGGTCCAGCATAGTGAGGCAGTGTGTGTGTAAGCCAAATACAGCGAGGCAATGAAGCAGTGCATGTGAGCCCAGCTCAGCGAGGCGGTGAGGCAGTGCATGCTGTTCCTCAGAACAGATAAGCTGGAAGCACTCAGGCATATTGCAGAGAACAGGCAGCAGAGCTGAGCGTCACACTTCCAGCAGCATCTTATAAATAATATCTTATAATCTCCACATAGTTGGTTGGTGAGCACACACACACACACACACACACACACACCTGTGCTGAGGTCTCCAGCAGTGAGGGACTCCAGGATGCTGTTCATGGCTCCCATGTAGAAGATCAAACGCAGCTGTGTGACGCACATGGTGATAAGACTGAGCAGGAAGATTGGACTAAAAACACTGCGCATGAAGGACTGGGCTGCAGAGAGGGAGAAAGAGTGAGGAAGAGAGAGAGGGAGAAAGTGAGGAAGAGAGAGAGAGGGAGAAAGAGTGAGGAAGAGAGAGGGAGAAAGAGTGAGGAAGAGAGAGAGAGGGAGAAAGAGTGAGGAAGAGAGAGAGAGAGAGAAAGAGTGAGGAAGAGAGAGAGAGAGGGAGAAAGAGTGAGGAAGAGAGAGAGGGGCAGGGAGTGGAACAGGTAAGAACCTTCAGTACAAAGTAACTTGTTATAGGTCACATATGATTTGTTGAATACCTTAATGGGTTGTACCCAAACTACTGGTCAGCTTTGCCTAGCAAAGTTGGTGTATGTGAAAGTGTGTGTGAATTGGGCAGTGCTGTTTAACTCCAGGAACTGCTGTCCTAATGGAAAATAATTCTGTGGGTGTTTGGATACCAAAGTGAAGGCTCTTCTGTTGCGTACTGCCTGATGGGCTGTGTTTTATGGCCAGGTAACAAGCAGCCTGTCCTACTGTGTGGTGCCTGATGGGCTGTGTGTTATGGAAAGATAAATAATCCACCTGTCCTGGTGCTGTAAACCCCCACTGCTCAAGCCTGTTACAGGCTTTATGGTGTTTGTCAGTGTTTTATTACCTAGCGATGGAGGAATGTACATACCTATAGCCTATCTGGATCAACTGTGTGCACACTTTTATGAATACCTGCTAGCACACACACAGCCCAAAACCTGAGAAAAACCAAAACCTCCTAAAATAGTCTGAGGCCTATTTTAACTGACAGGAATGGTGGAAAGGTCTGGGACTGAGGGCACAGCAGTTGGAGTGGATCAGCATCACTCTCTCCTTTGCCATGCCTCCTGCTGTTGGGTGTCTTAAGCAGAGACTGTCTCTCCCCTAACCCCTCTCCTCAGACCCTCAGTGCCATCTCCCTGATTCTCACCCCATTGTCCCCCAGTTTTTTTCCAGCCCAGGGCACACCAGAACACACACCACTGCCCCAAGGCAACATTAGATTGACTTCAGACTGGTCTAAGCAGTCCCAACATCAGCTCCACTCATCCCGGAGCTGAAACACTGTCTCCATGTCTGCCTCTGAACACTAAAGCACTTTCCATTCACGTAAAAGAGCTTTATTTACACCCTTGACTGGGGCTGTCCAAATGCTCAGGTAATTAGCACTACGTTCTAGATCAGGATGCTGGGAGTGTGTGTTGAAGGGAAAGCCATTGCAGATTGCTTGGCTTCAGACAGCTTGCTGGCTCAGAGCCTACCTCATCTCCCTTACAAGTGTGTCTGGGCTAATGTGAGATTGAATGTGACTGGCTCTTGGTACAATTAATTAAACAGCTTGAAAACTGATAGGGATCTGTGATGGAATCTCCCAAGTCAGACAAATTGTTTTGGGGGCTTTTAAATAGTATCAGTTAGGCTGAAATTTAGGACAGTGTGTCACTGAGAGTCAGTAATGGACTGGGGTTTACATGCATATATCAACTAAGATTTCTGGTTAAGAGGAGACTGGTCAATCTGACGTTGATCTGGGACTTAAAGACACTCACACTCCTGAGGCGTTTTGCACTGCACCTCCAGGTCAACAGTGGACAGGCAGAGCTTGTTGCCTTCCTGGGTGACTAGTGTGTTGGGCTGGTTCTTCATGGAGTTGCCCACACTCAGCCTGCGACCCACGGTGGTGACCTGCCGGTAGAACTGCTTCCCCGTGATCTTGTGGTCGAAGCCCAGCCAGCTGAACTTGATCTTCACTCTGAAGGAACCGAGAGGGAAGACAGACGGTAAGATTGAAGAGAGGCGGCAAGCAGAAAGACAGGGAGACTGAAGATAGACAGACGGCTCGGAGCAGTGAGGGCCTGCAACACCGTGAGCACAGTGTTACGCACGTGTAGTCCATGTCCTCGGGACCAGGGAAGGGCTCCAGGGGCCAGTTGAAGAAGCAGTTGATGAAGACGAGTCCAGCACACCCGGCCCACACCAACAGGATGGTGATGAAGGCTGCGCCCAGGTCATAGACCACCTGTGAGGATGAGACACGTTATGGCGGGACACGTGTGCAGGAGGTGGGGATGGTGCCATGGGGGTCATGTGTTTGGGGGGGGGGGGGGGGGGGGTTGTCCTTAACAAAAATCAACGGCAATTGAAAACAAAACAGAGGTATGGCAACAAAAAAAAACCCAAAAAATTGCTCCCAAAAAAAA
>JAOYMR010000012.1:2171345-2186819 GCA_025802075.1 Tenebrosternarchus preto | reverse complement strand
CCCCCCCCCCCCCCCCCCCCCCCCCCCCCCCCCCCCCCCCCCCGCCCCCCCCCCCCCCCCCCCCCCCCCCGCCCCCCGCCCCCCCCCCCGTGCTGTACCTTAATGCCAGGGAATGTGACAGCAGACGAGGCGTAGGAGCCGATCATGAACGCGATGAATGTGGAGCGAAGATCTCCAAACATGTTGGGAAGCTGGAGGACACAGAGAGGATATCCAGGACATTCATACAGAGCATTCAGGACATTCACATGGAGCATTCAGGACATTAACACAGAACATTCAGGGCATTCACACAGAACATTCAGGGCATTCATTCAGGACATTCACATGGAGCATTCAGGACATTCACACAGAACATTCAGGGCTCTTCTGATCACACCACAACAAATAACAAAAGACACCACAGTCCCTATTTATCACACAGTGTTCTGTGGGCTTAAAAATACATATTACATCAACATCACCAAAAAAGAAGCTGGTGGCCAGGGCAGGGGGCTCCTGTTTCAGATCTAACTGCATGGTGTAAATATTTGTAGCAGTTGGATGTTTGGAAAGGCTGGATTGCATAATGATGTTTGTCTGGAGGGCAGAGCATGTGCTGTTCCAGCCTGCAGATGCTGGAGAAACAGCCCCCGAAGTGGAGGAGGTGTGAAACCCTGGCACGCAGATGAAAAAAAAACAGGACACATGACACGTGAACTGCTTCTGCAAAGCGAGTTTTTCATTTTCCATGCACTTTGCACACTGCCAAGATTTTCATTAAGTAATTTAACAAACCGCACTGACAAAACACTTCATGATGTGTCCTTACACGGTCACTGTTTTCAGTTTTTCCAAGAACCTGCCCCCCTTCCCCCCACCTCTGCCCCCCTTCCCCCTCTGTCTCTCTCTGTCTCTCTCACACACACACACACACATGCATATGCTGAGTGCTTAACAGCACATAGTGTATTAGAACACATGGAGAGATGGACAGACGTGTGTTTCCACACTAGTGAGGTTTTCCTTATTCCTCATTCAGATGACACATGCAAACATGTGAGGCAGAAACACATTTCATCTCCTTCCCGCTGGTCTCCTAAACACAGCCCCATCTTCACAATGCTCATGATCATCTTAAAACATGATACTTTTCTCAAACCAATACTTTAAACTAATTTGGGGTGTACATATCACCTCTAAAAGAGATCACAGACCATTTTACAGGCATTTTACTGTTCTGCTTTTATTCTTACTGTCTGAGATTTGCATGTGTTCGTTTTCTGTTCACACAGCAGTGCTGATATCTGCAGGGTTTTAGTGCAGAGAGAAGGACCCTGAAACACGCGGTCCTGCTTCAAAGTGGAACCGAGACGGCAGGAAGGTGGACGTCTGGCTGGCCAGTGAGCAGGAAAAGAGGAAGGACTGAGGACTTGCTGTCCAAGTGGAAACAGGCCTGCTGCATCACAGGCCAGATTAAACACGGCATTGTTTGATGAGGACTGTTTATTTTTACACTCCCTGGAAACGACCGCTTGCACTCAGGGTCGCCAGGTCTAATTTTGGCACTGACCTGCCCTGGGGTTCAAGCTTTGGGTTGGGAGTAATGTAAATGTACAGTAAAGTCACCAGGTTTATTATCTCAATATGGACTGTCCACACCCTCAGCTGAAAACACTCTGATGAAGCACAGTATGTTTCAGGAGAGGAAGTTCCAGATGTGCTGACTCCAAAAATGCACTTCAGTGCAGTAATAACTAGGTCAGCAAAGCCGCTATCTCCAGAACGTCTGTCAGAAATGTTAAGAGACAGGTGGCACAGACAAGCAAAACATCAGAGAATCTTATGATGGGGGACTTGTCATTAGAAAAGGGTTTAGCTGAACCGTATGGATGTGATTTTGTTTGTACATCACCATCGCACAGAATCCCAGCAGTTCCTTTTAGCCCTGCCACCAGTCAGGTACGGTTCTAGGTAGTGGAGGAAAAGCAGGTTTGGTTCTAGTTAGCAGAGAATGAGCAGATGTGGTTCTTGGCAGCAGAGGAGAATCAGGTATGGTTCTAGGTAACAAGAGAATCAGGTATGGTTCTAGGTAACAAGAGAATCAGGTATGGTTCTAGGAGAAGGATGTGTTGAGGCATGTGCAGCAAGCTGGGAAGGACAAGAGCCAAACCCAATGAACTGGGAAATGAGCAGTGAGCAAAAACCATGTTTCAGAATGAAAGAAAAGACTTGTGGTGAACTGGCAGAAACTGGTCTGATGCTGATCGCAGTGAGCCGGAAACGAGAACAGCCAGACCATGAAGTTAACCGTGTCCTTCAAGGACAGCTTCCTGTCCATGATCTTCAGGAGGAATGTGCATGCTATGGCCCCAGCGTGACAGAGTAAATCACCATGACCTTCAAAAGTGCCAGACGGCATAGAGGATCAGATAAACAGCAGTAGCATGACTTGTTTACAGTGTCTGTGTGCTGTGTTTGTGTGTCACTCACTCACTCTCTCATCCCTCACACTCTGTCTCTCACTCTCTCACTCTTCCTCTCACCTCTTCTCTCTGTCTCTGTCTCTGATTGTCTCTTCATGACCCAAAAACTGTTTTGCTAAAAATCCTCACATGATAAAATTAACAAATAAAAGTCACAAAAAACCCCAAAACAAATAAAAGTCTCACAAACAAGTTCAGGGGTGGGGGCTGCTGGATGGAGGAGTTCAGGGGGTGGTGGAGAGATGAGGGAAATTGAGGTCAGAATGCTGAAAGTGGAAACGAGTAAGGGGGTGGATGAACATGAGCGACTGCCATTAGAAAGATTAGCTGAGTCAGTGTCGTCAGAAGCGCAGGGTGTGAACTGAGCTAAGGAAGGAATTCCCCCCCTACACACACACACACACACACACACACACACACACAGCAGCACCACCACTTGCTATTCTCACTTGTTTACTGCAGTTAGTACACATAGTGCTGAGTGGGCAGACAGTGAGAGAGGAAAAGAGAGAGAGAGAAAGAGCTGGGAAGGGGAGATGGGACAGAGGGGAAGAAAGATAGGCAAAGAGAGAGATAGAGATGGTGAGAGAGAGATAGAGATGGTGAGAGAGAGATAGAGATGGTGAGAGAGAGATACAGATGGTGAGAGAGAGAGATAGAGATGGTGAGAGAGAGATAGGATAGTGAGAGAGAGCCAGTGAAAGAGAAAAGCAGGTCAGACAGTGTTTCCAAAACCATTTTCTTTTACATAGCCCTAAGGATCATAACTTTTCTGAGAACAGATGCAGGATCTTCTACTAATAAGTGACAACTAACTATGTACAGTTGTCTAATTTTATTAATTAGAATTATTAATGATTAACTTCTTATGGCACATAAAAGAAGTAATCTGTGTGTAAGTGCCATCATAACCAGTTATTACCAGTTTCAGAACGAGAACAATTCGCTGCTGATGTCATCAATAATTATAACTACTCACTGGAAATTCCAGAACAAAGTTCAGCTTTCAACTGTCATAATGTCCAGGCATCTTCCAGAGAGAAAGACAGAGCCTCTCTCACCTCTGCACTCAAATCAGCTGCTTTAAGCACATCATTATTCATTTGAGGAGTATGATGTGGAGTATCTGGGGCGAACTTGCTAAAATACAGCTGCTGCATTTGTTTTGAAAAAACAAACCACAGCATTCTGCAGTGTGCTCTTACACACCTTCCCCAACACATGCAATGTGTGCACACACATTCACAAGAACACACACGATACACATGTGACATGTTTTGTCTCTTCCTCACTGTCTGTTTCTCTCTTCTGCTTACATTAACACGCAGCTCAGCCTGGATCTCATGTGCAATGTGAATTGTTCTGTTTATGCATGTGTGTGTGTGTATGTGTGTATGTATTAGTTTGAATGTGTATATGTGTGTTTATGTGGTGTGAGCGTGTGATTGTGTGTACAGGAAGCCACAGAACTAGGTTCGCTTGTGTAAGAGCCTTTAAACCAGTAACTTCAGCCAGGTACATCTGCCAGAAACACTTCAGACTAAGTAGAGTTTCACTGTTATTTGCCTAGAACACTAAGTCTAATGAAGGCGTTCAATCCTGTGTTGTTATGGGAAGATCCTCCCTGTATTCGACAGAGTCACCCTATGCCTGTTTAACCACAGGGCTTAAACTGTGAGTCATCCCCAGACAGCCTGCAGGGCTTCGCAAACAATAAATAGCCAGGCAGGCTGTTCCATCACTGAGATGCACCACTACAGTGAGCAGCCGGCTTGAGTCCAGCAGTGCTGTAGTGTACAAACACTGCAGAGCATGTATCATGGTTGTGTGTCACTGAGACAAGCTTGTAGGACACTGACAGACAAGCATCAAGACACAGATAGGCCTGCAGGACACAGACAGACAAGCTTGTATGATATGGACAGGCACTCACCGTGAGAGATGTGAAGGTCATACACATGCCACCAAAACCATTCAGCGCCAAGGCAAAGAAGATCAGGACAGAGAGACCTGCAGAGGTCACACAGACACCATCTTAGACAGAGCAGCCAGAACTCTGGGAAAAGCAGCTGTAATTATCATGAATGTAAAGAAACCAAGGTCAGGTGCGTACGTCTGGGATCACTGGCTCCGTAGGCAATCAGGATACAGGAGAGAGCAAAGCAGGAGCTGCAGCAGCAAACACATTACATTAAAGGATAAACCTCACACTCCAGAGATGTAGAACAGAGTAACGATCGGCAGTTCCAGAGTAACCGCAATTCGTGCTGGGCCCCTGCTCTCCTCACCTGCCCAGCAGGCGGAGCTTGCGTGGACCGTACTTGTCCATGACGATGCCGAGTGGCAGGGTGATGGCACTGAGGAGGAAGGAGCCGATGGTAAAGGCCAGGTTCAGCATCTCGTCCTGATCCTTGCAGATGAGCCATCCGTTCATCTGCAGGATCTCCTCATCCTCAGCATGACTCGGCCTCACGGTGGGTCCTTCATGTTCTCCAGATACATTCTGCACTGTGCTGTTTCCTAGTCGAGTCAGAAACACATGGAAAGGTGGCAAAACTGGTGAAACAACTGAACTGATTATAATAGCAATTATAGTAATTATGTACTTAGAATCTGGTGCTCAAAAGGTTTGCCTTACAGGATCAAAAACAAATCTTTAATTGGCAAAACCCTGTAGACTCTATTCCCAAAGGCTATAACATGTGTAATTTATTATAGGTATAATATGAACCTGCTTATTAAACATCACGTGAACACCTATAAGTGTAAGTGTACATAGTCAGCTCTCATTTATTAGTAGCTCACATGAAAGATCCTGAATGTGTTCCCAGGAAAGTTATGATCCTTATGGCTGTGTAAGGGAAAACGGGTTTGGAAGAGCTGTCTGACCAGCTTTTCTCTTTCCCTTTCTATCTCTCTCTCTCTCTCTCTCTCTCTCTCTCTCTCTCTCTCTCTCTCTCTCATCCTCCCCTGGGGGAAATAGGGCTTTGGTGAGACAGTGGCCAGGAAACAGACTGGAAGGTCAGACAAACAAGCCCAGCCTTATCCAGTAAACAAGGAGCAGAAATAGCAGGACTGGTGTTTGCCTGAGCAGCTCCTGAACACGGCCTCTCCAGAATAAGCAGTCACCTTTTCCTGGAGTTCAGTCATCTGACGTATGTCCTCACGTTTCTGTCCATGGCACTCGCCCAGCACTGTTACACTGACCAGAGTCATGCTTTCACAGAGAGACAACTCCCTCTTCAGCGTTTCCAAACTTGTTTATGTGCTTCAGTTACGACATAATGCAGTCCTCTCAGCAGCCTTAAAACAGGTTTCTGCTAAAGCTGTTGGGTCTGGGAGGGGAGTGGGGAGGCAGGGGGTGTGCTTTGAGGGGGAGGGACCGGTTTATGTAGCCTGTGGGTGGACGTTTTGGTCCTGAGAATGGAAGGCATAACATGTCTTTGTGTTTCCTGGAATGAAGGATTTTTTTTTTCCTTGAACGCAACTGACAAATAGACCCCCGAGCTACACACTCATAGAGTGCACTGGCCCGGAGCCCAGAGCCTAGAGCCCAGAGACCCCATCACCAACGGCTCACAGAATCCCAGCTGGAAGGAGGAAGCAGTGAGGAAGTAAATGGCTGTGTGGAGCCACTATCCCTACCATAGTCTTAATCACAATTCACATATCACAACCCATACCAAACACAGTTTTAACCACAGTTCACAAGTTCAAGCTACATGCTTTTAGCCCTGATCTAACAGAGATTGCAGAGTAAAGCCCCAGTTTGCTCAGAGCTTGAAAATCAGTATGTGATTGTGATGTTCAAAGCCACCATCTGAGAGGCTCGCCGATCGCCCACAGACACCCAGACGATATCAAGGAGCATGTCCAGATCCTGTGGTATAAAAAGCGCTGTGACCCGTTTATGTTTGGCAGTGAGTGCGGCGATGAGTTACAGCCAATGAAACAGCATGACATGGTGGGGTTACAGCCATTGAGCGTGCAAGAGATAGGGGAGCTACAGCCAATGAGAGTGCAAGACATGGGAGATCTACAGCTAATGAGGGCACATGACACGGGATGAGGAGAAACCCGGAAGGAGGAGTACAGCATCAACAACTATGGCTACAACAAAAGTTCTTTTCCCTCCTTGCACAGAACACAGCATGGATCACACGCTACTTGCTGAAGTCCAGTTTGGTCAGAAAAAAATAAAAATCCTTGTTTTGCACATGGTATTGCGTCATTCCACATGTCACTACTTGCATAGTTACATAGACTCATCTGAGATTCTGCCTGGTAAAATGTCTTGTACCATGTGATCCTCTGTCACTGATCAGTTATGTAGTTTGCAAAACCTCAAAATTCCTGGTTACAAGACGATTTCTAGTCTGCAATCTGACGACTTTGGAAGTCATGTAGTGTGGCCATGGGATATCATAACCCATACCAAACACTGAGCCCCAGGATAATGTCAGTCAGGTTCAGATGGGTGGATGGATAGACAGACTGATCCCATGTCTGTCTATCCATTACTGATCCCATGGGGAAATTGCAGATATGCTGAAAGAGTTCTCTGTGTAAGCTTCAGATGTGCGGCCAGTCCGGGATCACCCCGGCTTACTGACTGCTGAGGAACAATTTGTTCTTGTTAGATCTGACTGTTGAGACTGACGTCTTAGTGAAGTGATGGAGGAAGTGAAAGAAGAGCAGAGGAACCGTGGCTGGTTCCTTTAAGCGATCACAGACCAGTTTCAAAACCATAGTGACTTGGAAATATCTGGAAAAAAATAGAGTGACTTGAAAGGTGCAAGTGATTTGATCGCACCACTGCTACAATGCCAGCGAGACTCAGCACTGCTTCGCAATGTGCTGACCAATGGAAATAAGGGGGCGGGGTGTGTGAAAGTGTGATGACAAATCTGCACTGTGCTCCATAGTGCTGGTCATGTGATGCAATGTGCCCCAGATCACTGATACAGTTACTTAAACCGGTCCAGTTTGAACCAGCCTCAGACTGACAAGGCAATGTCTGCTATCTTCCTTAAAGGACTGTCAGAGGGGGCTTTACTACTTTTAATAATTTCAACCCAATATAAAGCCAATGGAATCTGAGCATCATATCATTTGCAACCACATTTTTGCACTTCTGTAAGTCTTGTTTTCTCTTGGTATGATATTGTATGTTTCATCTAAAACTATATGTGCTCTGTCACAAAACGTGTATGTCAATGAGACTTAATATAACAGGTGAATAATAAATATACTCATATTAATGAGGCGTGAAGCCCCAGTTCATTTACATGGGACATCTCCCTGTCTCAGACTTAGCACTAGATTGGCCCAGTGCTGACAGTGAAATATGTGCCTGGAAGCACTTGCACCTGAATGTGAGGAGGTCCAGGGAGAAGAAAGAAATCGGTTTAGAGCGCTGCTGGAAAGTTGCCTCTCATTCACACACACATGCAAACCACCATATCTCACCCAACAGAGAAGCAAGAGCAATCAGCCCAGGCTCTGCCTTCCTCGGAACTGGCACCACTATGCCATCCTCAGAGGAGTGTCACACGTGCCATCATCACACTGAACCCTGCAGAGACTCCAGCACGTGAACTGAAACACTACCATGAGGGCTTCTCACGAGGACACGTGGCTGGCTCTGAGTGATCACACAGGACTCTAGGGAAATCCCATCCACCTGTTAGAGTGGAAGAACCACTGTCCACAGTCAAACAAACTCATCAGTCATGAAAGATCATTAAACATAAGAAGGAACCTCTGCATGACTGCAGGTAGGCAGAGAACAGTGTCGTCCAGGCAGACACAGGGGACCATAAAGAAACCACAGTAAGCAAATTGGAAAGAATATCATGGAGGTAAAAATTCAAACAATAACCATGTAGCACTGCTGCTGTAGAAACACGTGATACTTTTTATAAATTGTGGCAGCAAAAAGGGAGATGAATATTAATATGGAGTGATATTTTAGAATGTCATGTCCACAATCAGTGAATAGACCCCAACCTGTTTCAGTGAAAACTGAAATGACCAGCTTTAGCATTGACTCTTACAGGACACGGCCTCTGAGCTGAACGACTGCACACACTGCCACTTGCACAGAAGCAGAAGCTCCACTCTGGAGAACCAAACTAGGTTCTCACCGACCCACAGATCTGCTTTCATTTCTGCTCTGAGCGTTGGTGTGGAGCTCTGTTTCTGCTGCCTGTCCTCCCTGCACACAGCCTGCAGGGTTGGGTCTAATGCACTGACACTGAAAACCTGTTAACTGTGGACCAGCCTGGTCATGAAAACACATCTATGGGTGTTATTGGCTCAGTAATGTCATCTGTCGTATCATGTTGTGCTGTCTGGTTAATTCATAGATTCTGATACAGTCCTTTCTTCCTGATTACATGTCATCACTTGTTACAAAGCCTGGGTCAAAGACACTGAGCTGCAGAGAGCAAGTTCTGCGCCAGCTCTGCAACCTTATCTCTGCTGACTTCTTTTCTCTCTCTCCAGATAAACTCTGTAGTGCTGAAAACAGAAAGCTGGGTTAGACTTGTTTAAACAGCTCTGCTCCTTACCAGCCTGTAGGCACAGCAGCTACTAATACAAACCCAGGAAAATAAGCAAGAGAAACTCAGTTGGATAGAACAAAGCCTTTAGGTTCAAACCCAGTTGTTTCTCAATTTTGGCCCTTTTGCATAATGGGCCAAGCTGTTTTGCCAATTAATAAGTTTTTTTCCCTTTTAGCACAGAGGTGTGCTATTATGTCTCACTGGCTGAAACACACAGCCATTCAAGTAGTGCCTCTGCTCACAGTGCAGTCCTTTGAAGACACTGGAGCCTTCCAGATATGGTGACTCGACATCACTGGCAGTGCAGCAGGAGGAAAGTATATTTCAGGATACATTCTCCACCAGTTCTCTGGCTTTATTTATGCTGCTGGAGATTTTATAGCACAAGGGTGAGCTAATGATAGAGGGATGAAAACAAACACCCATTAATACATGCAGACATAGATATGCAGACTCGTCAGTCTAACTCAGGGCGTTTCTGACACTAATGTTTGAGTTATGTTTGAGCTGGGCTTGAGTTGGGTTTGAGCTGGGCTTGACTGATTAAGTATTTTCATCATGAGTCCTGCATTATGCTAATGTGCCATAGCTACAGTGACTGATTTCAGGGCAGGTTGCTCTTTTCCCCACGACTGTCACCTTGCTTTGTTACCTGGCTCTCTGCAGAGGTGCGAGTAGAATCCTTCTGATTTGAGCATGATGAGAAGAGACCCCCATCCCAGCAGCACGGCGGAAAAAAGCAGGTTCTCGATGACTGCCGTGACCGCCATCCACCAACGGCGCGAAAAGGCTGTGGCCAGCGAGGGTGCCATTATACTGGGGAATTAACAGCATATCAACAGCTGGTGAAGCAGAGATGCAGTATATTTGTGATTAAGCTTTATAAACTTTGTATTTAGGTACTATTCCATACGTCAGAACACAGGCTGTTAATGTGTTTAATATTATTTTAGTTATAAGAAAACTTGTGGTTTATAGTGTTAAGCTAGTTCTTTGTTCCATTTTGCAAAACAGCTCATAAACAAAAACAGCTGAGCTCCGAGCGCGTGCTGCTGGTCAGCTCCGCCCACTGGCCCTCCCATTGTCCCGCCCATGCACGATCTCATTGGAAGGCAGGTTTGTGCTGCTCCTTCATTGGCTACACGGTAAACAGCTTCCAAAGAAATTCCACGTGAGACCAAGATTCAGCCGGTTCGAACCAGTGCGGCGCGGGACTTGAGCGATTTCCTTTGTGCTCTAAACTAGAAGTCTTCATATATAATCGTTGTTAAATACATGGTTTTTCATTGTTAATGATATTTGACTTATGATAACAATCAAATATATTTTATGTTTTTACAGTTTGGGATGCATTCAGAACTGTGCGTTACTACCGTTATATTTCACCAAAAGGGAACTGACACCGTTTTTAGTTTCATCTTCTGTAAGAGCTTACTGATACTGACAATGAGAAAAGTCACGATGCCCGTAAATATTATGCGGTATCTTGCGGGAAATGAACAGCCCCGAAACTGGTCTGAACTGGACACAGTAATCAGCGCTTGTGCCTGTAAACCCTCCCCACATCTTTCGTATGCTGCTGACAGTCGTGCGGATCCAACTGCTCGCACAGTAACACACGCTCTGCACTTCCTGGTTTTAACGGATTCCCGGTTCTTTGTGATATGTAAATCTTTTACTCTTTAAAATATTACCCCCAATGAAACAAGGTGAACTGTCTTCACCGAAGAGTTGGTTTGTGCACCAGCTAAAATGCTGGACCGTCGACAGATATTTTGATGACTTTCTAAGCCTGTTTTAGCACGCTACTGTAAGCAGAATTACTAGGTTATAACGTGACTGCTTCTCATATCTAAAACGGTTTATTTCCGTATTTTAAGAAAGCAAGTCTATAAGAGAGCAATAAAGATTTACTGTTCCTTGCAGTTTATATATTCTCGGGTATAAACTAAAGATCAACCAACACTCCCTGTTTTCTCTAGATGTGCTTAAATTCTGTCGATTAAGTTGCGGCACTGGATTAATATAAAGATCCTATATAAACAATTTCAGTGTTACGTCCGTAGAAATGGCACTATTCGCATCATATGAGATATCAGCCAAAACGTTATTTTATGTTAGGCTTCATTTTGGGTTGTACATGATCCTTTCTTGAAGATGCTACTGCATAATCTTATATAATTTCATACAGCACAAACAATGTCCTCCCCCTATGTTTTATGCCAGTATAATTAAAAAAGAAACTGTTTAATGTGATGTCATCGTTCATAACAAGCGACATGGTCCCTTAAGATGCTAACTTACTGTACAGCATCCCCTATAATAAAAAAGGACTTACCTGTTTATTCCTGTCTTTCACCAAAAACCTGGATAGTTTTTTTACTCGACCGCACGTTGGTTGCAGACGTGGGTAAATGTTTGGATGTTGTTATTAGATTTCTTTGTATTAATATATTTTCGAACATCAGATGCCTGTTTTATATTTGCACCGCTTGCTTCATAAACAAGCCAACTTCACGATTGGCTGCTGCCTGAGCTAGAGACGAACGCAAACCAATCGGGATCGACCAGTCATAAATATGTAATAAGACATCACATTTTGTTCTTGTTTTTGTCATGAAGGTAACTTTAAACATGTTGCAGTTCAGGGATAAATTTGTCTCAGACTGTTCTGCGTATACTACTTGCAGATGACATGTTTTCGTTTTGTTTCCATAGTTCTAGGTTGACTAGTCAAATAAAGTAAACCAAAGGTTTGCAGTATTCCCCTCAGAAAATTACTGAAATACTAAATTAAATTAGTTTGGGTTATTATTACCATCACTGTCATTACCGCTACCACTGCTACTACTACTACTACTACTAATAATAACAACAACAACAAAGAGGAAGATGAGAAGAAAAGTGTTTATTTTATTAATTATAAACATTTAACTCGCGTTGAAAGTTTGGTTGAAGACCGAACTAACGTATCACATTTCCGTTATTTTTAAACTTTCACAAAACAGATCATGCAAAACATCTTGCATTGCCAGCACTCCGTCTCGGTAAGAATACTCACAAACAACCCCATCAAACCTGCTATCGATGATTCACTACACCTTAACTTTAATTTAATTACATGGGAATGCTGTCCTAAAATCAAGGCTAACCTTAATGTTGTCAGAAGAGATACCATGTTAATAGTGCTGAGCTTAATCCAGGAGAACTAGCTAATAATTTACAAATGGACTACGAGACAACTTTCGAAAGACAAAGACGCCTAAACCCACAGCCAAACCAAATTACAACATATTGTCGTCCTCTGGTGGTTAAAAGAAGCAATTACACCGTACATAGAAGATATTTATTGTTCATGTTAATTACTTATGCATTATAATTACTGACAGTAATTGTTTGTAAATAATATTGGTTTTATTTAAGAAAATATTCTATTATGCTATTTGCATCAACTTCTGTGGTGGAAGCTCCAAATTTATCAATTGCTAATCAATATTGCTAATCAATATTGCTCTAATGACACTACTTTCTTGTAATTGGCCTGAATCTGTGAATCATTAAAAAAGCTACTTTTTTATGAATAAAATACTATGAATCTGAGGGAAAGTGCAAATGGAAACCCAAGAAAATTCCAAGGAAATCAGAGATAAACATTTAGACATGTACAGGAAAGTTTGCATATATCCAAGTGTTTGCGTATCTCAGTGAGCACTGGTGGATCAACTGGGAGGAAACGTCCCTCGGGGTCCGAGCAGGACGGGGGCGAGGCAGGGAACTCACAGACACCAGGACGGGGGCGAGGCAGGGGACCCACAGACACCAGGACGGGGGCGAGGCAGGGAACTCACAGACACCAGGACAGGGGCGAGGCAGGGAACTCACAGACACCAGGACTGGGGCGAGGCAGGGAACTCACAGACACCAGGACTGGGGCGAGGCAGGTGATCCACAGACACCAGGACGGGGGCGAGGCAGGGGACCCACAGACACCAGGACGGGGGCGAGGCAGGGGACCCACAGACACCAGGACAGGAGCGAGGCAGGGGACCCACAGACACCAGGACGGGGGCGAGGCAGGGGACCCACAGACACCAGGACGGGGGCAAGGCAGGGGATCCACAGACACCAGGACTGGGGCGAGGCAGGGGATCCACAGACACCAGGACTGGGGTGAGGCAGGGGACCCACAGACACCAGGACGGGAGCGAGGCAGGTGATCCACAGACACCAGGATGGGGGCGAGGAAGGTGATCCACAGGAGCTCCAGAGTTCAGTGGCTGATACTGTAGTGAAGCTACACCCATCTTGAAAAATATCAATAGCTCTGCACACAAATGGCCTGTAATATGGGAGTGTGGCTGGAAAGAAGAGAAATCTGAAGAAAAACACATATGTGAAATAGGTGTACTGAAAAATGCTGAAAAACATCCAGTTTCAGTCTGCTGTCGAAGCTCAGGAGAAATGTAGTAGGACTGTGAACCCAAGCACACAGATGAAACAACACAGTAGTGACTAAACAGCAAATTGGTGAATGTTCTAAAATTACTAAGTTAGCATCCAGATCCAACTGATTATCTGTCTGACCAACCTGGACAATGACGCTAAGGTGCCAGACAGAATGGGTGAAAATCACTCCCAGTGTCCCAACCAAGAAACTGCCTCTCCAAACAGTCTTAATGTTGTTTCTGCAGCAGGTGGTTTACGATGTACTAGTCTGAAGGACAGAATTCTGAAGTAAAAAAAAATAAAGGCTGATTTTACGATTGAATTTTTAACAGATTTCTTGGCAATTTGGATTTCCCTGGACTATCCCAGTGGTACAGACTGAGTGCTTTTTTAACCTTTTCATGGGTGGTTAAGTGGTATTATTCTTATCAGCTACTCCTTCAGAAAGCAGGCTGGAATCGTTTTAATGCATTCATCCAGCTGGTTGTGTTTCAGAAGACGAGGAACAACAACACTGATCTAAAGCCAGTGTAAAGAGGTTTGAAATGAACACGAGGTACAACAACACTGATCTAAAGCCAGTGTAAAGAGGTTTGAAATATGAAATGATAAAAGGTCTTAATGTGTCACACACACGCCATTTTTGAGCATGTACTTTATAAAAAACAATTCATGTAGACAAGGACATTAGAGAATTGTAAAAAAAAGAATTGTGAATAAATAACTACATTGTATTTTTATAGTAACAGAAATAAGATGGCAGGAACAATATTGCTTGCAGGGGCATCAATGGGATGACAGGAGGAGAAGCCTGATCTCAGTTCAGTCTCTTCCCTCTTCTGCATCCAAATCCAAGGCAGCATGTTCCTCAGCCTTCCAGCCAATCCACAGGCCCAGGGAGCCGAGATGCGTGCCATCTCGAAGTGCGGCCATGTGCAAATTCCCCATTACAGTTCAATAAAAATTCACATTATTGTGAAAGAAGAAGTTATTTGGCAGGTCAAAGTCAGAAGACTGCAGCTCAAAACCTTGTGAGCTGTGTTTCATCAGAGATCTTAGAGCGTCTTTCTTCTGCAACAGGAACTTCAGCAGAGCCACGTGACTGAATATTCACACAAATTCACAACTTCCAACTTGTACAAAATGGAATTAGCTAAGATAGGGGAGGATGATTAGCACTTGTAGCTCTTCCCACACAGTTCCAGAGTAAGAAAACATTCACTATACTTTCCATGAAATGTTCGTTTAACACATTATCATGCCCATTGTCATAAATATTCCTTTTTACTAATTCATGATCTCTGGTACAGAGCACACCAGGTGAGAACCTCTCAAATACCATGCTGTGTCCCACTTCTCAGACAAACCACTGCGGTGGGGTCAGTAGCAGACCTTGATGTCAAGGTTGGTTCTGTTCTTCGAGAATTCCTTCAGCTGTCTGACGCACTCCTTGGACAACTTATTGTCAAACAGCCTGAAACAAACAGAACAAACTTCATCCACCTTCATCTACTCGCGATCCTCTCAATGACGAGGACACTCCTCTGGTTTCCAATGGCTCACACTTACCAGAGGTACTCTAAGGTGGTGTTCTTCATTAAAGCTTCCACAAGGAGCTCTGCCCCTTTGTCTGTCACTAAATTGTCTCGAAGCCTAGAATACAGTGGATATAATGTAGAATACAGAGGATGTAATGCAGAATATAGTAATGAGGGTTTTAATCACACTAGCAGCCTTTCTGTCCAGGAATGAGCTCACAGAACAATCGCAATGACACATATGTATTCTCTCACCTGATATCTCTCAGTGTGTGATTGGTCGTATGTATTCTCTCACCTGATATCTCTCAGTGTGTGATTGGTCGTATGTATTCTCTCACCTGATATCTCTCAGTGTGTGATTGGTCGTATGTATTCTCTAACCTGATATCTCTCAGTGTGTGATTGGTCGTATGTATTCTCTCACCTGATATCTCTCAGTGTGTGATTGGTCGTATG
>JAOYMR010000012.1:2157121-2171116 GCA_025802075.1 Tenebrosternarchus preto | reverse complement strand
GCGACTGGTCGTATGTATTCTCTCACCTGATATGTCTCAGTGTGTGATTGGTCGTATGTATTCTCTCACCTGATATCTCTCAGTGTGTGACTGGTCGTATGTATTCTCTCACCTGATATGTCTCAGTGTGCGACTGGTCGTATGTATTCTCTCACCTGATATGTCTCAGTGTGTGATTGGTCGTATGTATTCTCTCACCTGATATCCCTCAGTGTGTGATTGGTTGTATGTATTCTCTCACCTGATATCTCTCAGTGTTTGATTGGTCTTCAGCAGTTCGGCGAGACAAGCCGCCCCAGTGTCACCAATACGATTGATTGCCATTCTGCGAGTAGAGATACAGCATGACTAAACATTAAAACTGATGCACAAAAACCTGCTTGAGAAGAAGTTGAAATAAACGAGGGACACATTTGTCATGAACACATACTGCTGTTTACCTCAGGTCCACCACTGTATGGTTGTCACGGAGACCCTCTGCCAGAATTTTGAACCCTTCACAACCCAGGCCTGTGGACACCACCCTACCACACACACACACTTATGAATACACACCCTACCACACACACACACACACACACACACACACACACAAACAAACACGTATACTCATACACACCCTGCCACACACACACACACACACACACACACACACACACACACACACACACACACACACACACACACACACACACACACGCGCGCGTGTGTATACTCATACACATACAGACACACATGCATGTACACACATACAGTTGGAAATGAATCAACAAATCATTATTAATTCGGTTCTTAGTCTTACCAGAGTTTCTCAATGCGACAGTCTGGGCTCCGCAGTGCGAGAGACAACACCTCTGCCCCTTCAGGTCCAAGAGGGTTCTGTCCAAGGCTTTGGGAAAGCAATCAACATCAGCACTTAATAATCGAGAAGAACAGAGTGAATGGTGTGCAGAGGAGCCAGGCATCACCTGAGAGTGGAGAAGAGAGGTAGTACAGGGAGAAGTCTGCGGAGGGCGCCAGCGTCCAACCCCTGCGCGTCCAGCTTCAGCTCCTGCAGCTCAGGGCTCAACTGCAACAGGAAGGCCAGCTCGCTCCAGTGTCCGCCCTCGGCCCCACCCTGCCCCGAGGCCTGCTGGGAAAGCACCTTCAGCCAGTCGTGCAGGCGCTGGGGCAGCCCGGGGTCGCGCGCCTCGTACAGGCAGTGACACACGTTCAGCTGCCGTTCGGCACTCAGGGCGCCGCCCTGCAGGCGTGAGTGGAGCAGCTGCAGGAGGCGGGGCGAGGCTGACGACGGCAAGGACGAAGGCCCACAAGGCTCGGCGGGAAAAACGCCGGCGAGGATGAAACGTGTCTTAGGGACCAACAGGCCGCACACAAACCTGCGTGAGAGGAGACAGAATATACCAAGGATCTCAGACACCAAGAACGACAGCAGTTCTTCAGTCAGAGTTTACGAAACACTGAGTACAAGAACAGAAAAGGCAGAAAATGATCATTTTCTCTTATAAGTTGACTCTTGCTGGGAAGTTTTTTAAAAAATGCTTGTATGATTTGAAGAATTGTCCTGTGGGTTCTACTATTAGAAATATAGAGCAAAATTGCACAATTTTACTGCAAATTCATTTCAATTCTTTGTTTGAAATTTTGCCTTCTGTGACATCAAACCAAACGTATCAAATGATAACTACAGGCACCCAGGTGAACACGACGTCTGCCGTAAAGCCTGAACACAGAGGAAGTGATAAGGAAATCATGGTTAAATGTTATAGCAACCTGTAAAATGTTCGAGATCAACAGGCCTTACTGACCCCAGACCAGTTTCAACACTAATTCTGCAGACTAACATGTATTTAAAAAAAAAACAACTAAAAAATACAATTCCATCTTCAATAATAAAAAAGGTTTCAAAACTAATGGCAAACAAGAATCCACAGATTTTTTAGGGTCTTTGTTAAGTATGTTATATTGTTGATTGCTGTTCTGAGTTTGCAAATCCAATGCCAATTCCAGCAAAAAAAAAAGTGTAAGGATTAATCAACAAAGAACACCAGTCCTACTGGTGACTACCTGCAGAACAGGTCCATGTGTCCAGACTGGTGGTGTTCTCCCCAGTGGAGAACTTTCTTCACGTGTCTGCGCAAGAGCCCGCGGGATGGACGCATCATGTTGGCCACGGACGCCAGACGCTTCTGCACTGCTGGAGGAAGCAGGCTCCTGGTGGGTTTGAGGTCTGTGAACGGGTCAGAACCGGACAACGACTCCAGGATGTAATACAGGGAAGCCAGGAACTCCTGCACACTGGTGTGGACAAAGTGAAAGCCCTTCTCGTAGGTGAGGGAAGCCCTGTCTTCCCTAGTGATCTCCACCAGGAAAGCCCGTGACAGCGCACTACAGCTCAGGGAGAGCGAGTCCAGGTCTAAGCTGTTGAAGAGGAAACGCCTCTCCACCAGGCCTCGGAAGGCCAGGGCCCCCAGGCTCCGAAGCCAGGCTTTGTTCTCCCTCAGCACACGAGGGGCATCCTGGAGCCTGTCAAGGTGCAGTCCATCCACACATCCACTCACATGGAAGACCACTATGGACTTCACAAAGCAGCAGTAGATCTCCGTGATCGTAACAGGCCAGGAGGAGAAAACCGGGTTGTTGGTCGACATGGCGTCGGACTTGGGGGCGGGGTGCTCGGGGCCTGCCTCTTCCCCGCAGCCACGCCCACTCCTGTGTGATGCGGTATCATTGGGTGACGCGTCGGGGAAGAGGCATGAATCTCCGGCGTGCAGAGCGGTGGACACTATCCAGCAAAAGGCAGGGATGTGGCACATGAGCTGAAGGGGTTTGTGGGAAGACACGAAGTCCCACATGGCGGCCGAGGCCCGTACAGAGCTGCAGCTGCGCTCGAAGAACTCGCGTTGCTGAGCAGGTGAGAAGCCTAGCACGCTGTAGAACTGGCCCACCAGCAGCTCGGGTACCTTGGCGACGGCATGGGGCCGAGAGGTGAGAAGAATCGAGATACCTGGTAACAGGTTCCCCTTGAGAAGGTTCACCACCATCGCTCCCATCGACAGCTTCCGCTCCGGGTCCGAACACTTAGGGGTGCGTTCAAAGTCCAAAGGAAACGAGAACTCGTCGAGCCCGTCCAAAATGAGCAACCCCTGACTTTGGTGTGAGCTCGTTAACTCTGGCAGGGCAGGTTTCAAGTGGCTGTAGTGATCAGACAGCAGCCCTTGAAGACTCTGGGGCTCAGTAATCAGATTCAGCTCACGGAAAGACAGGGACAAGATCATTTTCTGGGTGTCCGTGTCCACAGCCCACTCCCGGACCAACCTCCGTATCACTGTAGTTTTGCCACTCCCTGCAACCCCAGACAGCAGGATGACACCCACTCCCGAGGAGGTCACCAGTCTATGGTACATGTCCCTAAAAGTGCACGTTTCAGCCTGTGCACACGCCTCACCTCTCCCTGTCCTGAAAGGTTCACCCACCATCGCTGCCTCGTGCTGGTAGCGCAGCGGCATGAGGCGACCTATTTGTCTAGAGAACGTGATGTCAGTGTAACAGTTCGTGTCTTCGAGCTCCGGCGGTTGTCCTGTCACGCTAAAATAATTCGCCGAACCGTGTTGTCTGGCTAGGACGTCCTTGTGCTTACGGAGAAGCTCCCCAAAAGTCGTAGGAAACTTCTTTAGCAGGAACAGAAATGCCCGGCACGCCTCTTCTCCTCTCCCTTGCAGGACATCCAGTAGAGTCCTCATGCGTTCGCGCTCACCCGGGGCTCCACCACCTCGAATAAAACTCAGATCCTCCTCCGTTACAGCTCCTACATTGTAGAGTTGCTCGAGAAGACGACTTACGTGTTTGCTCAAGTTTTCCACAAACTCCACTCGACTTCGCTGTATTTCTACACAGCATGGTCCAAAAGCCATTGGGGTTTCTAACGCGAATTTTACTACAAATACTGTCCCAGTCACTCCAAGGCAGAGCTAATGTCCCCCGGTTAAGCGGCTTCTTCCGGAGTAAACAAGTTACAAATCCATGATTTAACGGACTATTAGTTAATCCAGCGCTTTAACGACCTGGTTTCTCGGTCACTATAACCTACTCTATTTAGTGACATTGCGATACCATGTAAACATTTGCAGATGAATTGATACAAGACTCATTCAAGATATTTTCAGTCGACCTCACCCATTCGTACGTTGAGGATTCGCTGAAAGCCAAAACACTCCCTCTATCCCTGAAGAAAAACGAAACTTCAAATGAGAAGTAGTCTAAAACACCTAACTTTAAACCAAAAGCACAAGACAATGCCATGCACGTAAAAATACTCAGGTATAAGTTCAGACCAATCTCTATTGATGAAGTTAATCGACACGATATCTATACTCATCTGGTCTTTATCGTAATCGGACACCATATACCTGATTCTCAACCAGTAGGCTTCGGTAATCACCTGATCATTTGGCACAGTATCGTCTTTGCCTTTAAAAAAGACTTCCTCAAAACTGTTGCCAGATTGGTATAACTCCGAAATGTCCGTTTCCGGTTGCCCGAAATGGCCCGAAACATTATGCCTAAAGAGTCGAAATTCAACATAACTAAAATACGCCGTGAGTTATCATTTACAACCCAAACTAACAAACAGTAATTTAAATCTCACACATATACTCTAGAATGTGGGTTAGTCAATGGAGAACGTATCATTTATATTGACATTATTTTACTGAAATAATAGTAAAATAATCATCCATCCGTTTTATTACATGCTGTAATAACAGCGGACTAACGATGCTCAAATAAATGCAGCTTAGTAATAACTTTTTTTTTTTTTAGACAAAAAGAAAGAAAAAAAACTCGTCATAATGTGGTAAACCCCAATCTATTTACCCGCTCAAACGACGACAAAATCATCACAATCTGGCAACACAGTTCCTCGTTGTCGGCAAATGTGGCGAGTCGCGAGTCGCATTCCGGTTCAGGCCTCCGTAAGCGTTTTACCCAACATCCTTTTATTTATGGGGAACTGAATGTATGCATGTTTTCCTCCTCTTACCTATCCTTCTGTATAGGATTTCCCTTCAATTCTATAATTCTATTCCCATCTATGATCATTTTGTCAACTTTGTCAAACTGTACTGGATGCAATAAAAAAAGATGAACGAAAAAAGGTTTCATCGCTACTTTCTACACAACTGTGAATTATTTAACAATTAACATTAATGACATTAAGACGTAGAATAACCCACACAAACAGTCAGGTATCATCGATACTTTATCCCTTGTAGTGTCAAAACATTCTGTATTAATCCACCAATTTGAAACAACCTTAATTTTAGAGTAACGGAAACGTTGAGAAATTTTAACGTTTTGTTCTAAGATCATATATATTTAAATTCAACTGAAAGAAACAAAACTTCATTATGAAATCAGCTTTATTATATTCAGGTACATTGTCAGTTTGCTTCCAAATGACTTATTTTTCTTAGTTTCTTAAATTACACAAAATGTTATTAAACAAATCACAACCTGTAAATGATGCTTGTATATAGGTGCGATGTGGAAAAAGTTGGGGGTAATTTTATAACCATAAAAATATAGATTTGATCTACATTACAGGTGGCTCTTAAAACAACTTTTTACAATTCAAATAGTGTGAAAAACGTGTTGTAGGGACCTTGACCAGTGTTTTGCTCAACACTGAACATCATTTTATGAGAAAGTGTGAGATTGAAATGGGTGAATTATGCAGAAGAAAAACCTTTTAGAGTTACAGCTTCTAGTAACTCAAAAAAGTTAGAGTTAACTCTAAAGAGTTACCAGAAGTTATACATGTATAGAGCACGTATACAGATGTTATTTTTTAAATGTTCCTGAAACATTTCAGGAAGAAATGAATTCCTGAAATGTCATTTGTGTGAGATTAAATAAACAAAATTCATGAGCGATTAAATTCTAAAGAAAGTTTGTTCTTGAACACGTCATGTTTATTTTAATTTATGCATGATTATTTTTAGGTAGTGCCAACAACAGCATTTTGGTATAAAGTTCACAAACTTGCCTCAGCCAATCGCAGCATCACATTTCTGGGGACGCGTCTCCAGAATGTTCTTCTTCTAAAAGCCAACAGTTACTCACAGACGCTTATCTTTAAATTAAACACCATGACATCACCAATTTTGGATTACGCTAGATTAAGGCAATAGCAGAACCAGGTCTAATTCCCTACTGGACCCAGAACAAACAACTTTATTAGCAGGACATTCTTCTCACCAGAATGTAGAAATGGCATCCACTACTGTCAGACCCACAAACATGATTTAAGACTCCTCCCCCACCCAAAATTACATGTTATATGTGCATGTCACCATGGTGACAGGGTATAAAGGCACTAGACCGAAATGGTAAGTAAAGAGATCGGTATAGGCAGGCTACTGAATCCTAGGCTATTGGGTTTTGATTCTGCGCATGCTTTTAGTATTGTTAGCATGCTGCATAATGGATGTCTTATGCATGCTGCTCTAAATTACCATTCTAGGCTGGAATTATTGCTTATTGCAATAAAATCACTGCATAACTTCAGCCGGTTCAGCACGAACCTTCTATGTACTTGGCAAACACTCTCTGCGTCCTGATCCATCCCTCAACACGCGACTCCAAACCAGCAGGTCACCAGGGACAAAGACTGGGTCAAGCTTGTGTGCAAAGACCCAAGACATCTGCCCCTGGTAGGCAAACGGTGTGACTTGCATTCCCCTCTCTAAAGAAAACACCCATAACTTTCAACTGGAGAGATCAAATAATGTTACGTCATTCCTGCAGCTAATGAGTAGGATATGATTCTGATTTTGAGTGTTTATAAAACTCAGTAAGAAAAGGTGAATAGAACCACTCAAACTACTTACTTCTAACCCTGATTTTCCTTGTCAACGTTATCTGAGGCTTTTTAACCATCAAATTACTGCTCCGCAATATATGCAAAATAAAGGTAGAAAGTGCAAGAAATACGCACCTATACACTGTTATTTCTTGGCTTCAAAATAAACATCATAATATTCATATCACAATAGTATTAAACTCCCCAAAACAAAAACCATAAATATATCAATTAGTTTGCTGAAATTTCACAAGGAAGCAAAGCCTTTGATGCAGCTGGCTGGCATCCTATTGGCAGAGTGAGGCCCCGCCTGCAAACTCATGATTGGTGAATTGAAGAGCATACATGGAAGTTCACCCTGTGAGGATGCAGGAAGTGATTGGTCATGATGAGAGTCCATCATCTCGAGTTGAGGCGAGGGGCAGTCTGAAACAAGACATACAGCCATGAGTCATGCATCATACTCTCAGTACTCGGTCAGTACTCGGTCAGTACTCGGTCGTAAGCAACGAAATGAAAACTTGGTTGACTATGCTCCATTTATGTCTACAACAGTCACACCATAATAAATTTCAAATGGAGATTGTAAAATGTTATTTAAAAATGACACCATCATAAACCAAACTACAAGCTCAGAAACCGTGTGGAGATCTGCTACTCACCACAGAAAGGTGCCCATTCTTAGCTTTGGTGATGAGCAGCTCGGAGCCAGACATGAAGTCGATTATGCCTTCTTTTCCTGGACCCATTGTGAACTTTATGCTGTCCAAAGAAAAACAATTAATTCCTGAGAATCCAAATATTTCCTTACATTTCTAAATAAATCCAGGATGCACACAAACTATAAATATGACCCTTTAAAAAGAGTGCAAAATGAATTTAAAAATGATACCATCCACAAGCATCTGATACTGAACAGGAAAACCATGCATGAGGTTTTACCTCCCCTGGTTGATGTTGATGTTGTTGATCTTGTCAGCACAGATTGCCACTTTGGTTAAGGTTTCGATCACATGGTCACTCTGCAGCACAACATCACCCTGAACACGCGACACAAAAAGAGTTTAAATTATTAACCCTCAATGCCACACAGTTGCCCTCCTCTCTGTAGCCCCTCCTTCCTCTCTGTAGCCCCTCCTTCACTCACCTTCTGTTTATTGTCCTCACAGGTGACATGAAGGACAAACAGCCCATCGCTGAGGGAACTGACGGAAATCCCTAAAGATGGACAACTAAAGTCAGATGTCATTCTGTGGACGTTCCCTCCCCTCCCCAGTCCATCCCTCTCCCTCCACTCGTCTCCATCACAGCGTCTGCGACTCTCACGTGAACCCTCACGTGACCTCTCACCTTTGAGGGCGCTGTATTCGACGCGTTGTTTTACTTTGGCCTCCTCCACGATGATCACGCTGCTGCCAGTGAGGATCATCTGTCGTGGTCGAGCCTTGAAGCCCTTCCTGTCATACTTGATGACCGGAACCGCGTACTGTGAAGAGGCACGAGTGCAGCTTCAGACAGCGAGCGATACACCTCACGTTTTTCAGCGCAAGCCTTTTCACACATGAGCGTGTTTTTGATAGTTACAGTATCATCAGTAATGCAAGTTGTTAGTGCTGTGATGGGTGTTAACCCAAGTACCAAAATATAAAGACACAACATGGCACTTACCTTCATCTTCTCAGTGCCTAGAGCTTGCAACACTTTAGGATTGATATCATCCCCATCTAAACACACACACACACACACACACACATCAGAACAGTAGCAAAGAAAAGACTCCTTAGCACTTCTGCGGGGGAGAGTGTTCCTCACCCAGCCTTGTACCCACGAACAGCTTGGGGACACTCTGAGGGTAGTTGTCCTTCTTGTCTTTAAAGATCTCACTGGCCACCACCTTCTGCTCCAGCTGTTGTGAGAAGGAGAACAAATCCTCGTTCATCCCCGTCAGGATGTGAAGAGCTTCCAGGCCGCTCCTCGTCTCTCATATGTTACGCATACGATATGCAACATGTACGTATGTTACTGCGGCGGTGCCGTGCGACCCTGAGCCCGCGCGGAGGTGTCCGCTCACCTGGTGCTTCCACTCTGGACTGATGGTCTTGCAGTACTTCCACACGAGGTTCTGCATGCACAGCTTACGGAGGAGCTCAGACGCCTGGCGGAGACACACCACTGCCTGGTCAGTGCCCAGCCTACGCCCAGTGCGGCCATGTGTAGGAAACAGAAGGGCTGATGGGAAGTGTAGTCCTACCTCAGCGAGGGCGGGAGGGGGCGTGGCCCAGCTCTTGTCTAGCACAGTCTTGGGCAAAGTCCGGTGTAGCTTCATGAGGAAGGCATAGCGCACGTAGTCCAGGAAATACTCGTTCTCAGGACAGCGTGGCTGACGGCGGTACATGAAACCCTTGATGAACCTGTGAAAGAACGGAGCAGATCAGAAAAGACTCAAACCGGAGCGGGACGTTCCTGATGTGGAATCAGGAAGATCAACAGGAAGTACAACGAGTGCTGAAAGGGAAGGACTAACAGAGCCTGCAGGAAACTGGGGGTCATTTCTGTCTCCTGCCTTAAACTTAAGCAAACAGGAGCCTGGAAGGTGGAGGCAGGGGAGCACACCCACCTGCGGATGGTGTCTATGGCTTGCCGGCGTCTCTGTGCTCTCTTGCGGGCCAGGATTCCCTTCCACCAGGCCTGGACCTGCACAGCTACGCGGAAACAACCCAGACAGGGCGGCCGTGTTAAAGGCAGCAGGGAGGAGAACAGCTCTGGGCATTTGTGAAAGGACTGAATGTCTCACAAACCAGTCCCCTCCCCTCTCTGGAGTCTTACCGGACAACCTGAGCTTGCGGTATTTGGTCTTCTGGCTGTAGCCCTTCCAGGATGCCTGGAGCTTGGTCGCTGTGGAGATGCAGAACTCAGTAAGAGAAGGGCAGCAGGATTATGGCCACCCACACCTACACATGGTGATGCTAAAGACCTTCGTCTCAAACACGCTCCCTACCGAGGCTCTGCTTCATCACTTCTAAGGCCTCTTCTGTTGCAAACAAGGTCTTGGGAAAACGGATGAAGATTTTGGTCCTGGAAGGCAGAAAATGTGGAATGATGTCGAAATCAAGTCCAGCTTTGTACGACAAAACCCGCTGAAAGCAGTGAAACAGGTTTTCAGGGCCAACCAACCTGCCAAGCTTGTATTCTTCAGGTTTATAACCCAGGTGCTTGACGAGCGTGGAGACTCCGTCCACCAGACGGCCATCCCAGCTGGGCCAGGTGTCCGGACACAGGGACTTGTACCTGTCACACAAGACCTGTCAGCACAACGGGTGGCGCTAAAGCCAAAGCTCCTCTGCACAGACCTGCCCACAGACCTGCCCACAGACCTGCCCACAGACCTGCAAAGCTGAGTGTGACACCATGTTACACTAAAGTCTCCAGGAAGTCACGAGCACGGGAGAGAGGAAGTGAAAGTGCTGATTGTGTGTGTGTGTGTGTGTGTGTGTGTGTGTGTGTGCGCGTGCGCGCGCACGCTACAGCAATACAGGAGCAGGGAAGATGTTTGGCACAAGGTGGAGGCGGGGCACAGGGTGGGGGAGGGCACACCTCTGGAGGAAGATCTCATAGCGGCGGCGGTAGGCGAAGCCAGCTCTCCTCACACGCAGGTTCTCCATCAAGCCCAGGTACTTCACCTGGTGTCTGATCAGAACCTCCTCAAAGCGGCCTACACACGCACACACGCACACACGCACACACGCACACAGTCTTAGTGTAAATAACATGATGATTCCCCCCCTCAAAGCCAAATGTTTCAAAGATCACTTGTTTAGAATAAAAAATAACAAAAAAAAACCCAGTTTAGATCCACTCAGTCAAGAAGAGAGAGAGAGGCTTGATAAAGAGAGAGAGGCTTGATAAAGAGAGAGAGGCTTGATAAAGAGAGAGAGGCTTGATAAAGGCAGCAATGTGCTCAGAAGTCCGAGATTGTGACCTCAGCACTACGTCGTGTATTAGTGCAGCCAGAACAGTGTCCTTTAAAACAAATGGGGCAGAAATGTCTTTCTTAACTAAAAATCCTCATGGCTTTGCTGTCATCACAATCACAGCATAATTAATATTAATTAAGTAAAAATGGAAAAAAAACAACAAACAACAACAAAAACACCCACTTACACAAGAGGACACCCCCACCACTGCAACTACCACACCCTACCTCCACCCTACCTCCACCCTACCTCCACCCTACCCACACACATCCAGTCTAACTCCGAGGACTCACTCACCAGCCTGCTTGGCATCATTGGGTTTGATGCATCGTACATACGATGGTTCCTTCGACATCAGGATCTCCATCAGCTTGGCGAGGCTGTTCTTAAACTGGGTGGCTGTCTGAGCTCAGTACAAGCACAACAAAACCCAGAGGATGGACAGAGAGAGAGAGAGAGAGAGAGAGAGAGAGAGAGAGAGAATAAACGAACAGGCAGAAAACGTGCCTCTGTGTGCAGACCCGAGCAGGCAGTGACAGTGTGAGAGACACGGACCGTGGACAATGCAAACACACAACTCAACGACATCAGCGGCCCACTCTTCTCCAGCCAATGGCCTTCAGTGGAGTGGGCAGGGGGGGGGGGGTCTCTCCACACACACACACACACACACACACACACACACACACACACACACACACAGTGAAGAGTCCCAAGACTCAGGGCATTCCTCACAGTGTGGGCAGAGAAAGCCCCTTGTGTGTGTGCTCTGCTCTGGCTGCTTCTGCCAGTCTGGAAATGCCAGAGTCATTTTCTTTCTTACCGTTTCTGGCAGTTTCTTGTCTGTTAACTCCTCCCGACTGAAGCACTGTGTGAGGATCTTGTTTTCTGACATGCACATGACCTGCAGCAGAAATGAGAAATGAGTATAGAGAACACACACACACACACACACCACTAGAGAATGCACACACACACACACACACACAGCACTAGAGAACGAATACACACACATACACACACTGCACTAGAAAACAGATAAACAACCTGCAGTGGAGAACAGTAATCCAAACGTCAGCACATTGTCACAACGTTTCCCTCGTCCCACACAACTCACCTCCTTCAGATTCCTGAAGAGGAGGTCATTGTTCTTGTCCAGAAAGCCTGGGAGCAGGAGAGAACACAGCATGCGATTACGGACCGGGCCGAGCCCATCCTGCCCTGGGAATCGTCCTGGGACACACCCACGGGTCTCTGAGTCGCAGAACCAGCTCGACGGCCCCATCCGTCACGGCACCACTGGCCTTCACTCACCCGTCACGTTGTAGTTCACTTCTCCTGCGTAATGTAAGAGCCTAAACTCCTCGCGACCCATGACCTTCCGGGTCTTCCCATCTGCCAGTTTGTGACTGTGGTTCAGGGCACACACACATGGAGGAGGAGTTTAGGATTTGATCCAATTCAGTTCAGTTTAAGAGCTGATGTAAATACAGACACGTATGTGAGATGTGACTGACGTTACAAAGTGGGCGTGGCCTCCCACAGTGTCCTCCAATTTCTCCAGGAAAGTGAGATCACTGGCGTCTCCTGGTCTGAGACACTCCTCATCCTACAGAGTGAGAGAAAGATTGACACAGAGAGAGGTGGAGAGAGGTGGAGCAGGTGGGACAGAGGTTATGGTGGAGACGGTCAAAGTGAAAATGAAGTACAGAAAATGAAGGATTCAAAACCTTAAAGACAAACTGTGCAGGGGCCCACTGTGTGGGGACAAAAGGTGCCATTAAAGACAAACTGTGCAGGGGCCCACTGTGTGGGGACAAAAGGTGCCATTAAAGACAAACTGTGCAGGGGCCCACTGTGTGGGGACAAAATGTGCCATTTTTCACTTGAACAACCAGTTGGGAGGTCAGAGAGCGCTCTCACCAAGATGGAGATGATGCCTTTGAACTTCTCCTCCACGAGATCACAAATAATCTTGTTGTTGAAATACTGCACAGGCTCCCACTGGAAGCAGAGAGAGCGACAGCTCAAACCATGATCCATGCTGTGTTATCTACCCCCGTTATCTACCCCCAGGGCCATCCCGCCGTTCCACTTCTAAAAGCAAACGTTTACAGAATGTGTGGAATTTCGAAGCTGGCCCACAGACTGTGTGTGCTCACAGACAGGCTCTCGTTATGGACAACAGTGCAGAAATATTTCCATGCAGCTTCCAGAGGTCAACATTATCATAGATATGACCAACACCACATACATACACACCACACACAACGGGCCCTTTAAGCTGCTCCTCAAGCTGATGAATCTTCTCTCCCATACACCATCATGTATACAAAGGGCTGTGTGTGTGTGGCGTGTGTGGCGTGTGTGTGTGTGTGGCGTGTGTGTGTGTGTGGCGTGTGTGTGTGTGTGGCGTGTGTGTGTGGCGTGTGTGTGTGGTGTGTGTGGCGTGTGTGTGTGTGTGGCGTGTGTGTGTGTGTGGCGGGTGTGTGTGTGGCGGGTGTGTGGCGTGTGTGTGTGTGTGGCGTGTGTGTGTGGCGTGTGTGTGTGGCGTGTGTGTGTGTGTGTGTGGTGTGTGTGTGTGGCGTGTGTGTGTGGTGTGTGTTACGGTCCTACCGTGATTCCTTCAGATTCGTATTCCTCCTGCTCAGATTTCAGTGTTAGCTCGATGAACAGTTGCTGCAGCTTCTCATTGCAGTAGTTAATACAGAACTGCTCAAAACTGTGTACACACACACACACACACACACACACACACACACAGAGAACAGTGTTTGTGCCATTCAGACTGGTTAAAATGAACCTACACAGACCATTTTCCTGCACACTGTGGTCCAGTGGGAAGCTTTTCTGATACCACCACTAACTGCACTGTTCAGTAAAGCCCTCAGCCATGTGACTTCAACCTGGAAACTCTACCGGGTCCATAGAGAACGGAGAGCGTAGTGGAACTTCAGACCACCCTGCTGTAGCCACTACTCTGACCCAGATCTCCAGATCAGAGGAGGACAGCACCACATCCCAGAGCTCACAGGAGTGTCCGGAGACCAAACACCACATCCCAGAGCTCACAGGAGTGTCCGGAGACCAAACACCACATCCCAGAGCTCACAGGAGTGTCTGGAGACCAAACACCACATCCCAGAGCTCACAGGAGTG